>BOPP01000041.1:2476361-2477668 GCA_017312745.1 Gryllus bimaculatus | reverse complement strand
TTAGGTCAGAGGCGTCATTTAGGCTTGAGGATCTTTTACATACAAGTAAATCTACTAAAATGTGACAGCCGGCTTTACTTCCCCTCCGAAAAAAGGCGTACGAAGGATTTTTACGCCCTCAAAAATCCACGACTTCGATCAGGTTTGAACTCACCAACTTGTGTACAACAGTCCAGTACGCTAACAGTTTCACCATCGCCGCTGCGGAATTATTTTCTACTACTTTTTTAATATGAAACTAACGAATTAATGTAGTAATATCACACACAAAATAAGTTTTGTGGAGTGAATGTGGAGTGTTATATAAGTTTGTTTTCAACGAAGTTTAAAGTAATAAAAATGTTTTACTTTTTAGGGCCTTTTGTAATAAAAAATATTACCGAAACAAAATCTTTACATTAGGCGGAGAATTACGACACGGAAAAAGGGCAAGAACATAATGGGAGCGTAAACACCAGGTATTGATGAGACAAGGGAGTAAGGAGAAAGAGCAAGGTGGCCAGGAGTTGGAAAGAAAGCAGAAATGATCAGGTTTAAGGAAAGAGAGTAGCTCGAATGTCACAGGTAGAGGGGATTTCTAAAAGGACTATGTTATCGATGGTGTATCGTCGTAGCATGGGGGGGGGCAGAGTATCGAATGCCATAACGGTGGTAGAGAATGATGGCGGTGACAGATTCACCTAATGTCCGCGGGGGGGGGTGGAGGACTGGTGACCCGTGTGCAAACGCCGATGAGAGCATTCGAACATTGACAGCTAGGTAGGGCGACGAGGGCGGTGAGGGCGGTGAGGGCGGTGAGGGCGGCGAGGGCGGCCGAGAGCGGCGAGGGGCGAGCGCGGTGAGGGCGGGCGAGGGCGGCGAGGGCGGCAAGGGCGACGAGGACTGCCGACAGCAGTGAGGGGACATGAGCGACACCGAAAGCAAATTGCGTGCTATTGCAGCCGGGCGATGCAAGTGGTCGTGGAATTATTGAGGAATGCCCGCGCCCGTCTGCCGAGCTTTCAATCGCTTCCCAGCCTCTCTCATCTGCTATCGTCACGCGTCCGATCGTGTCGTTGTTGAGTACGTCTCAGCCGCTCCCCTCGACCCTGTCGGGCCCGCCGCAGTGGTGATGGTCAATCACAACGCTATACCTTGCGACGCAAATAGACAATGCACAGACTGCTGGACGTCCTCCAGATTCCGAGAACTTCTGTCTACAATATGCATTCGGTACGTTTGTCTGTGGATCTCTGCTAAAATTATACTTTGTTGTAAAACAAAATAGTTTTTAAGACATTTCCTGGATAAAAATTGACAAACTCTAC
>BOPP01000041.1:2466361-2471361 GCA_017312745.1 Gryllus bimaculatus | reverse complement strand
AGTTCATTTTAAAACTAACTAAATGTAATTTAATGAACACTGACAGCCACTTGGCAGAGACTAAAGATGTTATCAGTTGACGCCCCCGGAATCACTAATAAACCAATTAGAAACCCGAAACAGACTGAGGTGGCCGAAGACAAGATAAGCTGATGTTCAAGTGGATGCATGCGCATAGTGAGGATGAGTAGTGCAGGTTAACCAACCCTAACGCAGCGTCTGAAATATCCTCGCGAGCTACCAAACATTTCCCTGTGAGCTACAAGTTGTGCGCGAGCAACAGTTTGGTGACAACCTCAATAAAGGATGCAAATTCAACTAATTCAAATGCTTATTTTGTGTATATCGCTCTTAAAACTATTTTGTACATCTACCTTCTCCCACCTTTATCTGAAATCGATAAGCACAGTGTCAAGCGTCTGAAGGTCTTTGCATATTTTTGAGGAGGAAAGTCTTACATGCTGCACAATTTAAGTACCGTTGTGCTTCATGCAAACAATATTATTTGTGACGAATCATTGTAACTTTATTTCTTTTGGTTACAAGTAAGAGTCTATACGTCGTTTTGATAAGTAATGCGGAAAAAAATATTATTTCATTGCAACTAGATATTATTCATCGTTTGACTCAGTAGGTAAACAAAAGAAATCAAGTGTACAGTTTGGTAAAATAATTTTGAAGTGGGTAAATTAGATACTTAATAACGTTTACAGCCGAAGAAAAGTATATCTATTTATTGTACAATTTGATTACTAACTGCTTCAATTTTTGTACTTATTTACTCATAGTTAAATCGAGTGTAAGTGAAACATGCTTCTACCTTTTTTAAACTTTTGCAATTATTTTGTATAATTTTAACGTTTGCTAATTAAATTATTAATTACTTCAATTTCTTTATTAGTAATGTATTTTCGAAGACCAGTGTTCGAAAATCAGTGTGAAAATAAAAATATATTGACACGGATTGCAAAATATTGATCAAAGCACCTGAAATCAACGGCGTTTAAAAAACATTTAAAACTGAAGTTTAAATAATTTTTGCAGACGAATATTTTCTGTTTATTAGGCACAGCATATTTTTTATAATTGCTATGATGGGATATAGCAGTGTCGTTCATTAATGTTCCGGTAACCTGCTGCTAAGATTTACCTGATATTAGATACTCCTTGTTAATCTACGCAGCAAATACAAACATATGGAATATAACAAAGTTTACTTTCGGTGTTTAATCTTCAATATGTACCTTCATTTAAGTGGTTTAAGATTGCTCTCTTGCTGAGACTAATCTCTAGCTTGACCATTTCATGTTCCTTGTTACTTGTACGTAATATTATGTGTACATGTGTATAACATAAGGAATTCGGGTAATATTCTTGTCTCAAATGAAATGAGAAGGTTGCAGTGCAAATAGACTTGAGTATTCGAGGAAATTTGGTTTTGGAGAATTAAATGCAACTCAATTTCAATCTTCAACGCTATAACTCGTCTACTTCATATTACATTAAACTTTCATTTTGAGATACCACAAACAACATACTGATTCCCAAGATCGATGCATAGTTGTAGATCTGTCCTTTGTGCCCCTTCCTGTAATCCACGCAATATGAAGCAGAGGAGACGCAAATCGGAGGGTAATCTTGGCACGCCATCACACATTTATTAGCAGAGTGGCCGTCGCCGGCGTCTAATGTCAACATGGCTGGCGTCACATCTGAATGGCGCCGCCAGTGGGGCGTGACGAAGCAGCTGTCCTCGCCCGTTTGCCTTTCAACTGCGAGCGATATTTGCCGCGAATCGCGAGGCGCAACCGTAAGATAAACGGGAGAATCCAAAGGAAAAAGAGCCATTACTCGGGAATTACGCGCGCGACAGGCAGCGACTCTATAAAGCGAACGTCGGATTATGCAGATCCCAGCGAATGCGGACGAAGCTTTACGCTGCGGCAAGGGGAGAGGGGGAAGTACTGACAGCGGGAGGGAAATATTTCGCGGGAGATGCTCACGAGGTGATGAGAAGAGTTTTATTATTTTTTGGTTATTTAAGGTCGCATCAACTTCTATGTTATTAGCGACCACTATTGAATTTAACGATATGGTAACTGTGAAGATGGCACGAAATGGTGATGATATGATGTGAAAGGACGAACACAAATTCAACCATGGCAGGAGGGACTCGAACACGCGATCCTTTGATCTGAAATTGCAACTGCACTACTGCCTTAATGATCCCGGCCATACGGACCGGCTCAGAAGAGCCAAATGGGGGGGGGGATGGGTGTTTAAAAGGAGGGAGTTTTAAGGGAAGAAGAAACTTAATGTGATAGCTCAGCGGAAACACTGTTGTTTCTGCAGCGTCTACATTCTGGAGGTCTTAGAGTTCACGTCTCACTGATAGCGTATTTTTGATTCCAGCCCTATACCTGGCTCAAATTCAGTTACCATCTGAAGGCGGATGGGATCCGTATTTGCACGGGGGAAACGTCGGAGAACTTCCCTGGAAACGAACCCCAGACCTCGCACAATTCTTCCTTCCTCATCATCTTCCACTCCTCTCATTTTACACACACACACACACACACACACAACCATACATACACACACATACACAGTCTTACATCTATTACACTTCCCACACCTGTCTGTCAAATGATGTGATATAATTATTCAGGCATATTTTCAATAGTCAAACTTAAAAAGTTTATAAAATATTAGTATTTAAATCTCCCGTACGATCACGTGGAAAAACCTACTTGTGCCACACACGAGAAAAAGTAAGAAAACGTAGAGCGTATAAGTTTAGAAAAAGAAATGCAAGGCTGATAGAAGTAGTAGGAGAGAGAGGAGTCCATGAGAGGAGTAGTAGATATGTGAGTTGTGGTTTGTGGCACTTGTAAGCGGTCAGAAATCGTTACTTAAAAAATGCGTTGGGAGGCAGAAGTATTTTATAACCGTGTGCCATAAAACTGTGAAAGTTGCAAATTAATTGCTGGATGAAGAATAAAATAAAGATTAATTTTCACAAGAAGATCTACTGTGTAATCCCCGCCTTCGGCCGTAGCTTAAAATGTCTGCTTGCCGAATATTTAATTTTATTGGTGCCCTGAAAAACAGGCTTAATATTTGTTTGGTAGGATAATGGAAATTGGGATTTAATGA
Organism: Gryllus bimaculatus; assembly: GCA_017312745.1. Taxonomy (NCBI): domain Eukaryota; kingdom Metazoa; phylum Arthropoda; class Insecta; order Orthoptera; family Gryllidae; genus Gryllus; species Gryllus bimaculatus. The sequence continues at coordinate 2,468,205 of BOPP01000041.1, read as the reverse complement.
AGATCACTATAACACCTCATGTTTTGAAATTTAATATATATTTTTAAGACCTTTCAAATTAACCAACCCTGGCTTTGCAAAGTCAGTATTGTTAACATTTTGTATAAAAGAATGTAATATGGAAGAGATAGAGAATGTAATATGTAATACGTTTATGGAGATACATTTCAATTTTAAAACATTTTTATAGGTCGTGATCAAAATACCGTCAAAATTTGCAGCTTTAGAATAATTTGCAAGAGATATTACATATTCATTATAGTCTTCAGTATTTTTAATGTTCTTATTACGTTAAAAAAATTGATTCTTGAATAAATGATGTTAATGTTTTTTTATTTGAAAATCCCATTCGATTTTACGTAATAATATCTTTACACTAAAATTAACAAATTTCGTGTTATTAAATACACAAAAATTTACGTCTGTTTGTTTGTTCATATTTTATTCGGTGCCCACCTGTTCATCCGATTGCCATACAACTATGTTAACCTATTGTTTGAACATGCACAAAGAATATAGGCATACTACAATGAGAATGTGCGTATGTATGTCGTACACAGACGCGCGCTAATGATGGTTTTATGTGTTACGTTTATTCAAGCGCCCTTAAACCGGCGCGCTACGCAATTCACCCCATCCTCAAGTAGAAAGCGTTGCATAGTCAGCCACTTCAATTGTGAAATATCGGCCGAAATTATTACTGGAATGGTATCATGGACAAGTACATCAAATTTTCCAAGTCAATGTCATGGCACATGTATGCCCTAACTTGACAGAAAACGTTTTAACAATAAAATACTTGACAAACATTTCCAAACCAGGACATAGAACAAACTCATACTCACGAGAAAGAATTTTATCAATTAAAAGTTTTGCAGAGCGTAGCGTAAAACGTGGTTAATAATCACGTGAACAGTGCGTGTGAAGTGTTGACTAGATGCGTAAAACATTGCCATTGCGAAGTATTACCGTATCTACTAGTTATTAATAGAAATATACAAAAATCGAATACACCAATCATCCATTTTTCTGATATTAAAAGTTAGAATCCCAATACAACGCAAACTCCCTCACCCAGTTAAAGAAACAGTGCTGTTCCAGGGTCGGGCGCGCCCCGCTCGCATTCCTCCTCGGGGGAGAAATATTTACAAAACAGCCCGACATATCGAGCGCTTCTTCGAATTCCAATAAAATCACATCGCCGCCTGGGACACCAATAAAATGTCGAAATTCCGAAATTTTTCGAACAAAACCGCCGCCCGCTCTGCAACGAGCACGCGGCGTTTCATAACTTCCCAGGAGGCGCACACGCGGGGGTGGGCTTGGCCGCGCAGTGGGTGGGAGAGAGGGGCGAGGAGTGGGATGGAAGAAGAGGATGAGACGTGAGAGGTCGGAGTGGAGGGAGAAGAGTAGAAAGAGGGATGGGAGTGGGATGGAATAGAAGGAGAATAAGAGAGAAGAGGAGGGGGAGGGAGAGCAAGAAATGGGATCGAATAGGAGTGGAAGGGAGAGGATGGGTCGGGGATGGATAGAGAAGAGAATGAGGCGAAACAAGGGGTTGGAAAAGCTGGGTTAGTCTAGAAGATGAAGGTCGTCATGGGCGAAGGTGGGGGTGAGTCGGAGTAAGGTGAGTTGAGATCTTGGGCGACGTGGATTGAGGCGAACAAAGGTGAGTTGGGGCAGGGCGGGTGAGGTAGGAAATAGGTGGGGTATATTGGGGTATAGTGGGGTATGGTGGGGAAGAGGAGAGAGGCGAAGGAAATGGGTGCGGTACGTCAGGCTGAGTGAGGTAGATTGTGACGTGACAAGGCTGAGAGTGGTGGGAAGAGGTAGACAAACGGAGT
>BOPP01000041.1:2414567-2458127 GCA_017312745.1 Gryllus bimaculatus | reverse complement strand
AAAGACCTCTAAGTTTCGAAAAATTGTACATGACCTTATTTCAAAATATGTAAGCAAGTTATTTCATTAAGGGAAATGTCTATCTTTAATATTTTAGGTGTAGGAACAATTCGACAAAAATTTGAAGTTTTGCAAATTTTCGAAAAGTTAGAGTTCTCAGCCAAAAAAAATATTTAATCACAAATAATGGAGAAATTTGTTTGAAAATGTTTAAAATATCCCAGGAACTTTAGGTAAAATACCCTCTAAAATTAAAATCTCGGTTCCAAATTCCAGGGACCATGACATCAGCCAGTAGAGAAGCCTATTTACTGCATTTAAGCTTATTCCGCACAAAGAATGCTGATATGAATGATTATTAAAGTATTGAAGACGGCAAAGAATAAAATGTGATAATACTGAAACATTACTACCGTACATAGATTTTTCACTACGCTTTTACTGGGATTAAAACTTCACTTCACAAAAGCAAACTCCACCTTCTTCACTGACTTTATATCGCCTCGTCTATTTCATTTTACTGATTAAATTGTTAAGCGATAAAAGAATTAGTAGCCTTTAATCACCATACTCGATTTTCCGCTCCCGCAAAGTGAATTACTGAAAGCACTTTGATTCATTCGCATAGTTTTTTGACAAAATTCCTTCGCCTTAACGAATCACATCCACACTACTCGATATCCCTATTCTAAAACTTCATATCTCACACAGATTTTGTTGAGTTCAACTAACGTTTACGGTATTCCAAGATGCCACTTTATTTACATCTTCGTCTTCTTTCCCTTCTACATTTTTTTCCTCTCCATTTTCTCCCCTACTCTCTTCTTGCTGCGTCGTATCCCCTGAGGGGATGTTCCCGACCAAGTAGTACGGGAGCCGAAAAAGTATAAGAGGCCGTTTTATCGTCCACGTCTCGCGATACCCGGAGCATGGAACGTTCCTGTCGCAACGCGTCGCCGCTCGTCGCTCCGTCACGCGACAGCGGTCGCTCGCTGTTGGTTTACGGCGGTCGCGGACTTGTTAAATTTAATAGCGCGTCGCCCGATTAAGCGCTCGACCGCCCTGCGGGGAAGTTGGGCCGTTCGCTGCGCCAGTAAGACGCCGGTCAATGGGCTTTTCACCTGGGGAGGCGCAGCGCCGAAGCCGGAATAGACAGAAACAGCTGATAATTGTAGAAGTGAGGGATGGGGTGGCTCAAGTAACAGGGGTTGAAACAACAATGACTCTGACTGGGGGGTTCGAGGCCCTACTGTGGCGGAATTTTATTTTCTCGCTGCCACCTACGTAGTAGAAAGAAAGTTAAGTAATGCTGCGCGAAAAAAACGGGAAATTGTAGGAAAAAACTCACAAGTGTGCATCACAAATGTAAATTGGAAAACTCAAACTGTTTAAACAATAATACTTAATTTATCCCGCGTTTAATAAGTTTCATAAGAGATCAGGATTCTAGTTCTAGAGATATCTTCCAAATTAAAAACAATCTGTCAGTCAAATATATACGTGTGCATTACGAGGATTTCGGCATCTATAGAAAACTAACTCAAATGTATTAGAATTATATCCATTTGATACCATTTTCCAAAAGATGACTTCACGAGAAATGTACTTATCGTTTAAAACTTTTATGAAAATACAGTTATAAATGGTTTTTGAGGTATTAAAAGCAACCAAAGGTTTACTTTTACTAACTGGTTTCGAATTCATGTAGCTTTAATGTAGCGTAATTTCTTTAACCACATGTAGAAGTACGTTTTTCTCGTGTTTCACTTGCAACGTGGTAAAATACGTATTTCGGAATACGGTCTTCTTCTTGGACATAGAATAAGAAATGACTATAAACATCCAAATGATTATTGTGAGCACAAAATAACAAACCATTGTTGTATATAACAATCCTTCATCAAAATTAACAGAAACTGCGGATAATATTGTATAGTGAGTCTAACAACCGAAAAAATGTTGAGACGTGCTTTGCAATTATTGAAGAACTTAATGTTTTAGAAAAAAAATATTAAACGGTCCAGTGGCAGAGATTGTGATGCGGCGTGACTTAGTGTCGTGCGGTCTCGGATGGAAAGGATCTCGGTCAGTCCCACCTGGGCATGGTTGTATGTGTTCGTCCTTTCACCACTATTCATCCTCATATCATGTCATCCTCATAGTTACCGTACCATTACACGCAATAGTGGTCGCTAATGACCTAGTAGTTTATGCGAACTTAAATAAAACAAAATTAATTAAAATAGCATCATTCATGACGCATTAACGCGGTTGACCCACGCGCGTGATATGAGATGCATAAGGAGAACATCACACTCCCAAGTGGCAGTGCGTTGCCGTAGAACGTGCCCTTGGCCCCGAAGGCTACAACACGCATCCGCGTGCCTCGCACTCACGCGTCCGCCTGCATGAGAGTGTCATGGGGTGAAAATGTGCACGCACGTGCGTGAAAACACGTGATTCAGCATGCGGTCCATGGCACACAGTGGATTCTAGTTGCGTGACCCGTCCCTCACTCACATATACACACGTGTACACGTGCTTTCGATTCTCGGCAGACGCCATCATGCATTCATAAGCGCAATTCTCCATAGGGCCAGGTCAGAAAAATCTCTAGTGTGTGCGTTTGTGCACACTTCAGTACACTTGCGTTTTAGTATTGTGCAGTATGAAATTTTATTCCCCAAATAAGTATTTTTATTTTTTTGTTTGTGTGTATTATTTATTAATTTAATTGTTTGGTTGTAATATATGCAAATATGTTAAATATATTAATTGTAAAATTCCTTTTATGTGTGCTATTTAATTACCATTATACAGACATTAAGCACATTTTTGATTCGATACATCTCATCCGAAGGTGTAATGTTTTGCAAAACATAGATACGAATGAAACTAGTAATAGAAAAGAAAATACCTTCACATTCTACATACGAAGTACGTACTAAACATCCTCTTTGAAAACATAAAAAATTCAAACAAGAACACACGTTACACTGATTATAATTAAACACCATCATTAAAAATATGTCAAAATAGTCGTTGCAGAAGAGTGATTTATTTCTTATTAACTTGAGTTCTTGATATGGTTACTCAAGTGCAGTTGTAGACTGAGCAAAACTGCATGGATATATTCATGAAAAATATGTTATTTGTGTTTTGTAAGATCATAATAAAAATAATTTTTTAACAAATTACAGTTGTCTCTACGAGGTATTTATCACCTCCGCACGTGTCGTATGTCACCCGAAATGGATTATACTTCTTTAAAAACATATGGTTCAGAGACATTTTTTACAATATTTACGACCGATCAGTTCCCCACGAGAAAACAATGAGTTCCTCATAAGAAGACCAAGATGCGTCGAATGATACATCATTTGTCTCAATTGGAGCACCGGAAGGTGGCTAATCGTGAGTGATGGACGCAGATTACACAATTGCCACATAAGACGTGAATGTGATTAAGCCGTTTATTACTCAGTTTTCATTAACCTTTGACGCAAGCCTATGAACAACGGATGATCGTTATATATTACAGAGGAAACAAACAAAAACCGAAGGTTTTCAGTCGACATAACGGAGAGGCCCATAAAAATCCGTTCAAAGTAGAAATGTCTATCGTTTAAAAGGTGGTAATTCCTTCACAGTTCTTTAATGATCATTTATCACAGTTTTCAGAACATTATTATTAGGTTTAATGAGGAATGTATTCTGTAAATTTCCAGAGCATGAGTGGTATGTAATAATGCTATTCTACTAATTAAATTAATCCTTACATTTTTGAATAAACAAAAATTTAAATTTGTTAACTGAACTATTAATTTCAGTGCAGTCCGTCTTCTTTCAATGAAATATTGCTGCTTATGGTTGGCCAATACAAAGACAGATAATAAGAAATATCGATATTTCTTTGCAATTGAAAGGGAAAAATCAGTAATCGTTTCAAAAGCTGGTGTTAATTTCACGAGTGAAATAGTTTTTTCACGCATTATATGTGTCGAAACGGTGTTAGGACGTTGGTACGGCAGGACAGCCCTCAAAAGGCGAGCAACGGTGAGCTTTCAGGGGAGCATCAGTGCGTGACGTCGCCTCGAGTATATAAGCAGCTGCGAGCGCGGGAGTATGTAGCTGGTAACTCAGTTCGGAGAGTTGGTAAGCGAGTTCTGAGTGCTGCTACTTGACTGGGAAAGCGAGAACCTAAGCGAACATTGCCAATGGTAGTGAGGCTAATGGACTGCTGAGAGGATGTGCTGGGATTACGGCTCTTACTAAATACAACGACTATACTTCGTAAACGAGTTGTATGTGTTTTAATCTGGTAAACTTGCTTAAAGTGTACTATTTTTTTGTTATTTAAGGTAGCATCGACTTCTAGGGCATTAGCGACCACTTTTGCGTGTAACGGTATGGTAACTGAGGATGACACGATATGATAATGATAGGGAGTGAAAGGACGAACACAATAAAACTATGCCCGAGGCGGGACACGAACCCGCGATCGCACTACTGTCTTAGCGATATCGGCCACCGAATCGGCAAGGTTCTAATTGTGTTTTGTTGAAACAATAAACAGTTGTTTATACTTGTTTGTGCATCTTATTCTCAATATTTCAATATGTTCAACGGTGGTATATTTTCGAAACTACACCTTTACAACTTCAAGTTGAGGAGAAACACAATCAAATTAATACTAAACGACACCATATTGAGAATTCACATATTCATTTTGAGATCGATAACTTTCAATTTGAGACGAAGCAATTTCAAACTGAGAAAAAACTATTACGAATTGGTTATTGTTTTAATATCGATTGTATAACCAGTTGTGTTTGCCGAGTGATCAAAACGTTATGTTATGAAGCCGTTAATAAAAAATCTGGAAGCTAAAAATATAAAAAAATTGTTAATAATAATAATGGTGATTGGAGAGGGCTGGCTAATACGCTTGGTGTAAAAAATGCCGCATATCGTTAGGTTAAGAATAAAGATCAACTTCCGAAACCACGAGATGTTAAGAAGATAAAACTGTCGGAAGAACTTACGACGTTCATTGTTAATTAAATTGAAGAAAATTAAAGAATTTCACTAAAGTATCTAAAACTGAAAATGGAAGAAAACTATCAAATTATTGTTTCAACAGAATGTTTGCGGAAACGTTTGGATGGTTTGATGTACACACTCAAAGGCATTCGTAGAGAACCCGAAAAAATGAATTGTGCTGGTATCTAAGCAAAGCGTCGTGAATACGTACTTTTAAATTATCAAGCGGATAACATCTCCATTTTATGCAAGGACGAAACAAATTTTAGTTTGTTTATTTCAAGGAACAAAGGATGATCGAAAAAAACGTACTCGAAGCACATAAGTGATATGCGGATGATTTACTATCAAATTAAAGAGGCGCTTTTAGAAAAGAGGAAGCTAAAGAATTCGCAAGACAATGTCTGGATGCTGCAATAACCATGAACCATTCGCACGCTGTGTTAATGCTCCCTGTCACTGTGGTGGGGAAAAATATTCGTAGAAGAAGAATTCAGCAACCATTACTTACTGAGGCCAAGTTCTTAATCTAATGTTGAATCCGATGGAAAAAGGTCTGATCTAGCTTCAAGGCGAGATCTGCGGTTAAACGAGATCTGCGTGCAAAAATCCCATAAATTATAGCTGATGAAGACAGGGCAAATACATCGCAATCTGATTTTCGTCCTTGTCTGTTATAAACTTATTAATCAAACTATAAGAAGAAATAAATACTAATATGTATATAAGATATGTTGCTTCTGTCTACAGTTACATTATTATTAATGTTTTAAAATGTTTGGTTTTGAGTAATGTGTTCGTGTCATAAATTTTACTGATTTTGTAATATAACGTATTATTAAAATGTAATTAATCTTGGTTCTCAGCGATGTGTGCATAATTTCTTAGTTTTATTGAATTTATTTACATTTTGTAGAGTCAAATTTTGAATTTACAAGGTAACTTTAGATAAATTTCAGTTTAAAATTGCTTAGTCTCAATTTAAAGGTGATACGTTTTACTATAAATGTGTTTTGTCTCAATTTTGTTTTCTCAATTTGAAATTATTTAGTCTCAATTTGAGGTTGTAAAGGTAAAGTTATATAGCTAGGACCAATGTAGTTGTTGTCCACTAGAATTCTAGTGGACGGCTGCTCTGGACAGTAGTTTAGCCTTGTTGTTTCCCATCACTGGCATGTGAATAGGAGCAGTACCCAAACAAACTCGTCCCGAATCTTTTCCTTCTCGTCCTTTACCCCTCTTCTCGCTTATCCCTCATTCACTTACACTTACATGCGTTACTCTTTCATGCTTATCTGAAGGCCAATCGGATCTTGCAGCTTAGCCCGTCTGGTGTTGTTAAATGGGGAAATGTCGGCAAGACGAGATGTAGGTCGGTAGAAGTTCTATCGCAGGTCGAACACCGCCACATTATATATATATATATATTGTAATACACTCACGGGGACTAATGATCAAATCAGTTATCACAACGAACAAACACGGAACACTCAGTCACTCATGCGAACCTCGCGCCACAACAACCAGGAGCAGACTTCCCGGTAGCGTGGAGGCGCTAGGCGACCGCAAACGCAGGGAAGCGAGCGGAGGTCGCATTGGCGTCTTGATGGCAACATGCTCGAAGGCGCGGGGGCCAGCGAGTTTCACAAAGGACGCGAAGGGGCAGAGACAGCGACGGCGGTTGTGACGAGGGCGGAACGGTGGAACGGCGGAGAAGGGGACGGCGGAGGTGGAGGTGAGGGTGGAGGTGGCGAGGGCGGAGGCGGCGGCGACGGCGACGGCGGCGGAGGTGCCGGTGATGAGGGCGGCGGCAGCTGCGAGGGTGGAGCCAGGGCGAGGGCAGAGCTGGAGGCGGAAGCTACGGTGGAGGCAGCGGTGGCGAGGGCGGAGGCGGTGGCAAAGGTGGAGGCGGTGGTTAAGGCGGAGGCTGTGCGAGGGCGGAGGCACTGGGGTTGACGAAGGCGATGACGAGGGCGGAGGTGGTGAGGAGGGTTGAGGCAGTGGCGAGCGCGGAGACGGGGACGAAGGCTAAGGCGGAGGAGGTGGCGAGGGCAAAGGTGGCTACGATGCTAGAGATGGCGACGGCCGATGATGATGGCGGCGGCAGCGGCGAGGGCGGAGGCTACGATGGAGGCGGCGGAGGCGACGTCGGAGGTCGTGGCGATTGCGCAGGTGGTTGCGAGGGCGGAGGCGACAACGAGGGCAAATATGGCGCCGAGGACGGAGACAGCGGCGGTGGCGAGGGCGGAGGCCTCGGCGACGGCAGAGGTGGCGGGGACGGCGCAGGTAGTGGCGACGATGGAGCCGGCGACGGGGGCGGTGGCAGCGGCGAGCGCGGGACCGGGGGTGAAGACGAAAGCGGAGGCGGCGGCGACGAGGGTGAAGGTGGCAGTGGCGAAGGACGAGACGAAGGCGGAAGCGGAGGTGGAGGCGGTGGCAAGGGCGGAGGAGGCGTCGGGGGTGAAGGCGGTGGTAAGGGCACAGGCGGTGGTGAGGGCAGAGGCGACGACAAGGGTGGAGGCGGCGGCGGAGGCGGCAGCGGAGACGTCGAGGGCGAAGGCGGCTGCAGCGAGGGAAGAGGCAGTGGTGGCAAAGGCGGAGGCGGTGGCAAAGTCTGAGCAGGGGGTGAGGGCGGAAGCGGCTGTGTCGCCAACGCAGCCAAGCGGCGCCCGAGCGCTGAGACACAGGAGGGAAGGGGGCTACAAGGCGAGAGGCCTACCTCTGCGGGGGCTTTTGCTCCACCGGCTCCCTGGGCGTGCAGCTCGCCGAACGGCAAAGCCAAACCACACCCAGACGGGTGGAGATCGCTTCCTCAAGCTCATTAACGCGTTCGGGAATTCAAATGATACCGTGTGTTCAAAAGGAAGCCTTCAGACACTATTATTCCAAATGTCAGTGATGCAAATGCAAATGAAACAGCGTAAATTTAATGTTGAATCTGTTAGAATTTAAAATTAGTATTGTGGCTACAGTGTAGGAATGATCTCTTAACTAAATGTGATGTGAATCGTTATACGTATTACTCATGCAAGTCGTACTGTTATATTTCGTACTGTTTTATTTATCGGACGCAGTCGCCATTTCGTTGTGTGACGTGTGCAAGTGCTAGCGAGTGTGATGTTATAGTTATAAAAGCGAAGATAGCGAAATTTTTAGAGTAATTCCGTTCCCTAAATTAAAAAGACGACTAAAAGTACGCAAAAACCTGAAATTTTGAAGGTATTTTTTCAAAAGTTTTTGAATATCCGCAGCACTTCCACATCTGTAACTCCACGTAACGACATGCGCCAACGCCGGGACAGTCTCGCGGTGTGCAAGCTGCAATCAATTCATCGAACGCAGTGGTCTCTTCGTCGAAAGCGTGCATTTGTTGTGTGATTATGAGGTTATAGTTAGCGAAGCATAGATAGCGAAAGTTTAAGTGTAATTCAGATATTTTTAATGAGGCCAATTAATGTATGGTAAAACGCGAGATATTGACGGGCTGCATTGACGGGATGAGGCCAATTAATGTATGGTAAAACGCGAGATATTGACGGGCTGCTTTTGAATGTCCTCGATATTTCCAGCTGCACCTCACGCCGTGCGCCAGCGCTGTGCGCGCAGACGGGGGTGCCGCGGGTCGACCGGCCATTAGGGCGTCACAAGACTGTCACGTGGGCCCTCAGCGATAACGCGCAGTTGGCGCGTCGCAATTAGGGTGCGGAATGGAGGTCCGAAACTGAATTAGAGGCCTTGCCCGTGCGCGAACCCGAGAAACTGCGCTTCTGGGGCCGCACTGTGTACCCAAACTCAATTTCGGCGCAGAGTGGCGCAACCTTACCCCGCAGTCATGAACTACACCGACCCCCGCGCCGGAGCTGGACGCACGGACGTGACGTCAATGTGGAAACAAGATGGCGACAAAGTGCTCTGCAGGCGGTCTTTTAGTTGATACTGCATGGCGCGTGAGAGTTTTACATTTCTTCTAGAAAGATTATAGAGTTTTACATTTCTTTTAGATTTAGATTTATTCAGTCCAAAAAACAGAAATAACTGTATGTGACGTAGGGGGGGAGATTATCTGCGCACGTTTTCCTGAGTTCCAGAATCCCTTACGTAATTTTAATTAGAAATAGTTGAAAGATGAGTAAAAGTTTAACACATATACAGTAAATAAAAAAAATTTTTAAAAGTTGCAAGAATAGCAATATTTGGAAAAAATATAAAACAATATTAGTAATGCAATTTCAAGTTAAATTGTTTGGTAATATCTGATTGCAAAATAATTCCATGAAATACAATAAGCTCGTGAGGAATTCTCGATAAATCTATTGGCCGCAAGCCAACGAATCGATATTTCGATAATTCCCAATGTAGGAGTCCTATTTATTAGGTGCATTGTATAGTGTGTGTTTCGTATGTGTAAATCGGAAATACAGTCCTTATAGCAAAAAAAATAATTGCATGATGAATATTAATTAGTATTTGAATGCCTGCAGAATTGAATTCTCGAAAGGCAAGAAAAATAAACGCACGGAAAGCGGAAGAACTTCTCGGAAAACTTATTGAAACTTACTTGCACCGCTAATGCAGACATCACCTCAAATTTTTCATTGATCGCAAATATCCCGTAACCGAGACTGCGATCAGCAATCACAAACTTCACTATTATTTGGTATTTACGCATTATTGGGTACAAATATTGTCGCTGAAAATTATGAATTAACTAGGTTAGATAACGGTATTTTCCATACCCTACAAAATGACAAATTACGCTTCTCACATTACTATCAATTATGTCGTAGCATATGATAGGAAAGAAGATATAAATTTGTACGTGGTGTATGAACTCGTGAAAAATAAACAATTGAGGGCATGGTAGCGTCGGTTACCGTGGCCGTAAGTTTGTCAGAAGAGACTGGATCGAGTTCGCTAGAGAATTGATGCCTGAATGTACGCCGCAAAATATTAACGTTACATTTTGATTTTAAAAGCCAATTAGCAGCAACTTGGCGATATTGGAAGTTTGAAGCAAATTAATTGGTGCTTCTAAAGTGAGGAACAAGATATCCGTGGATGTGGAGAAGGTAACAGTTGCCAATTGATTTTAGGTTGATATTTCATGATCAATATATTTGCTTGAGTTTGAACTGAAAGTCTTCTTATTTAAAATACCTCAAGAATGAGGCCAACTGACAACGATCTTTGGTGAGTGGCTGCAGCGGAATTTTAAACCTATGCTTACGTTGCTGTGAGGACATTGAGTTCAGTAGAATCGTAATACCTTGTGGAAATAATATTGAATAAGTAATCACTTAAAATGTGTTTATGTCTTTTTGTTGGGTTGTGATGCTTAAAATGGATGTGAATTAATGTAAATTTTAGTGAAAATTCGAAAATTTATTTTAATATTGGCGATAAAATGTGTGTCACACTCGTTCTTGTCAGTCACCACCATATTCGCCCGACATGTTATCAATGTAATTTAAGAATGACATACATTAAATAACTTCCATTGTTTAGAGGTGCTATTATCATCTTTCACAGAACATATCGATGCTTTTAGAAATTCTCTTGCAATAGCAACATTTAATTTTGTTCAGGAGATCATAAATACAGATTTTTACATATTTAGTCATCATTACTTTAACAATGTATATTTCAGAAACTATAGCTTGTAACATAAAGAGTGAAACATGGCTAGATATTCAATCTCTCTGAGTTTTGTTCAATATAAATGTTAAATATGTCCTCTTTTCTTTAGAATTACACAAAATAACTTATGCAATAGTCTAATTCCGCCAAAATCTGATGTGGCTTTAATTTAGAAACGGTCATCACAGCATCAACAATGCGATTTTTAGTTTCTCTATTGTTGTTGTGAATGGAAATACGTAAACTACTTTGGGATTTCCCCAACGGAGAAAACCAGAAACTATAAGTTTGGGAGACGTAGGGACTCATGCGAATGGCGTGATTTCATCAGCAACACATCGCCCGGTCCATGAATGTGGAACTTTCTCATGAAGGAAACGACGCACGTCTATATGCCAGTGCGGAGGAGCACCATCTTGTTGAAGTACGACATTTTCTCAATCTCCTATCTCCTTTATCCTACGCAATATGATTTCTGCAGCGTAATCGCCATTTTGGAAACTGGCGTAGTGCAGCTGTCTGGTGAATCGCATGATAGAGAATGAATGAGATAATGAATGAGATAGAGATAGATAGATAGATAGATAGATAGGTAGATAGATAGATAGATATAGATAGATAGAGAGAGAGAGATAGAGATAGATAGATAGATAGATAGAGAGAGATAGAGAGGGAGAGATGGAGAGAGAGAGAGAGATGGAGAGAGAGAGATGGAGAGAGAGAGAGAGAGAGAGCGTTTGCCTCGACCACATTCGAGCCGAAACTCTCGACTGCACGGTCGTCCGGCGAATAACAAAGGAGCATCCCGTCTCGCCCCGGCTCGGCGCTGGCTGCCGCCCATCGCCCATGCCTCTCCCCCTCCCCACCAACCCCACATCCCGCCAGCGCAGCGCCTCGCGGCCGATCCCCACTGGGGCCTCACAGGATCGCAATTACGGGCGAAGCCAAGGGAAATCGGGCGCGGGGAAGACGGGGCTCGAACACAGGGCTTAATTGGTACGCGGACCGCAGCGCGGCGCCTCCGCGAGACCTCCTTTGCCCCCCTCCCGCGGAACCCCCCCCCCTGCCGAAATACGCGACCACACGCTGCGGTCGCAGGAAGGACACCGGTGAACCACGAATTGCCACCCGGAGGAGGAAGCTGGGAAACAAAGACTCCACAAAACTTGATTGAAGGAAGCAAAATTAAAACCTGAAATCACCTATCGCTCGTTTTCATTTAGTGGACATTCTGATTGGTTTTCCCACACAATTTTGAAAAATTGGTATTGGTTAATTTGAAATTCCCGATGGCTCAATTGTGGGCGTAAATTACATTTTTTGTGAATGTGTTAGGTTCTCTCTCTGCATTTGTAATTGAATTACTATTCAGATAAACCGACTGGGTTATTTAGAAGTACAAATTTATTGACAAGTAGTATGCTCGTGACGGTAGTCAACCCTTTATTACTTCTGTTCATTAACAATAGCTATTTGTACTCATGCCTGGCGACTAAGCTCATTGGTCACCGGGCCCGCTTTTCATAACGCGACCCTGGATTCGATTCCAGGTCAGGTAAGATTTTAGTGTATGTTGTCCAAGCAATGTCCGAGTATATGTTGCTATGTAACGAGAAAAATCAGTTCTCAGGTTCAGAAGACCATCAAACGGCGCGGCGGTTCTCATACCAACCACACGTATCTCTTAACCCATGGTCGCAGGACTGGAACGCCGCTTCTAGATCATGGCCCATACCCAGGCCGACGCGCCAAGTACAAACAAAAACGTGTAAATGTAAAAGGGACTGTTAAATAATTATATCTAATTAGATAAAAGAGATATTTAAAATTGTTGCACTATAAAAGCGTTTAAAATTAAAAATAGACGTTTGTATGAGTTTTCAGTTTCAAAGTTGGCAATATCTAATACAGAATCGATTGCACTTTTTTCTTTCTACATTGAACATTGTTTACATTGAAAGTCTCATGACAACTAGTTATCGATGGTTAGTAATTTCTAAAAACTACAATGAGCACTATCTCTGTAAAATAATATTAGAATAAAATATTATAATTAATGTGAATTATCGTCAATTAGTCTGTGATAGTGATACAAAATTTTAAGTTAGCGTAATATGCAGACGTGTTTACATATAGAAATGTAGTTTTTTTAAGCAACCGCATTCCTCGAAAAGAAACGATAACTAATTCAATTTTGTATTGTTGCATGTTAATTGGTTTATCTAGAAAATATACTTTTTGGTAAACTTTAGATTCCAGATAATTGTGTAACCTAAATAATAACACCGGATTGTGCTATCTCTCTTGAAGATTCACAAAAATTATATTCCCATATTCAGTATTGTTGACGTGATCACTGAAGCGAATTCTAAAAATTAAAAACACTCACAAAAACTTTGCAAACGAAAAAAATTCTAAGGAACATTCGGTTTCGAACATCAAATTTCATTTAGTTTACTGTTTAGTTTTCGAACCAAAAATTCAACAATCAATCCTAAGTAATCATGTTCTTGTTAAATGCATTCTAAACTTTTAATCTCTTAGAATTTATTGGTTTAGTATCAAATAAAATCATGAATCTCATTTGTATTAAACGTACTTCTCCATTGATTTATATCTCATTTCCACCTTTTTAACCTTTGAACGGGTCGTCTCCTTTTACTCGTCGTAGGCGACTCATTTACTCTTTATAAGCAATTGCGTTAACCATTTATTAAGAGGTGAACGAATTCCTTCCACGATGCCCCGAAATAAACCAAATTACTTATTTACACTGACATACTAGAGTTACTACGCGTAAAAATAAAAGAATCAAATGAGACACAATCAACTTTAAAAAATAATGTAATGAAAGGCAAAAAGACGCGGAACGTAATCGAGAAAACGTTTTGGGTCTCTCCATAACGGAGTATATACTCTTGGGCATTGATTTAACAGTCCCAACTCATAAAAGATGCATGTTGACAAATACAGGCAATGCGAAGGGGGATATTTTTGGATAAACATTACCAAATAATAATAATAATAATAATAATAATAATAATAATAAGTGTTGTAGTTGTACATCACGCATATTTCTAAGTGTAAGGGAATTATTGACTGATCAAGATTAATTAGTTTGCATACGTTAATATTATACATGATATCTCACAATCAATGTGTTACAAAAGTCCGGGGCATTTAGAGGTGTCGTAAATTATTACATTCTGTAAATGAACATGTACTGGAAAGTTACGTTAAAAGAAGTTATGTGCAAGCATGTTTAGAGAACTTTACAATAACTTTTAGGTAATCGCTTACGAACAGTTATTTGGCAAGAGCAGAATTTTTATCTGCGTCAAAACTTGATCCGCATCTATTCATAAGGAATTGCCTTAAAGTCAGCGAAAATGTGTCACTCCATTATATGTAATTTCAAACTATATTTACAAAACAGCAAGAGCGAAAAGATCTGAACGATCCGTTTACATGCTCAATAATGATGTAACATTTATTCCGTGATCCCTTGAATTTTTGATTTGGGTGCTTGGCTACTATCTACTTTACTCTTACTATTTGACATAATATTTTCGATGCACTTCGACGCGTGGAAATTAAGCAGAGAAAAAATTCAAACAACAGAACATACAACTTCATTTCAGAATCTGCATTGCAAATCATCGCGTGTAAGGTTTAGAACTTATTTTATTTGAATATTTTAGAATATTATTACTAAATATTGAGCGAAATTTACCACCAAGAAAAAATATACAAATACGGATACAAATGGTAAATAATATGATTTGATATTTATAGAAAACTGTCTAAAACAAAAATGTATTCCTATACTGGCTGCGTGGGAAACACCAAGAGAAAGAGAGAGGAGGAAATGGTAGAGACGTCTCTACAGTACAAGGAGCTGAAATAAATTCCTTTATGCCGAAAGAAAGCAAGAGTGACACAGACAGAGAAGTAAATGTAGTGGGTCCAAGAGAGAAAATCACAGAGAAGGAAAAATAGGGAGGTAGACGACATGGGAGGGAGAAAGAGAGCGAGAGAGAACAATAATGATGATGAACAATAAGGAGCACGAAAGGGTAGGAGAGAAAGAGGGGGAGACAAAGACAGACAGACAGACAGACAGAGAGAGAGAGAGAGAGAGAGAGAGAGACGTAGGGAAGTAGACTCTAGGATGGAGGAAGATATGAAGTATTAAAACATTTAAATGATATTTCAACCAGACATTACTTGCACGACATTTTCGATAACCGACAATGACATCATCAGTCCGCTGTCATTACTTTTCGTTTCACAACTATCGTCATTTACTGCTTCAAGATCGAAGGGCGTTGGCCTTTCTTGTATTGAGTTAGTGAGCGGTTGTTGATTCCGGATTCCAAAACTATTTGAGTCATTAATCCCGTAAGTTTAAAACTTGTTGTATTCCTGGATGTGGCGTCATTAGATCCAGTGTCAAACTACACGTCCGACGTATGGATTTATCCAGGTCAAAGAAAACTTCACAGAGTGCTATCGCCACTTCCGGAACACATTCTAAGCTACCAACTGGTCTCATGACATATGTGGTAGGGTAGTGTAAGTGCAAGAGTGCAAGGCGAGAAGAGGGATAAGAATAAGAACAGATGTACCACCCCAGGACCCGTTTCATATGGCAATGTTCGGCATTCGCCAGGTATTCACTGAAGAAACCACGAAAAAGGATCAAACCAAAGAGCTAGCAGCTAGAGGTCTCGATTTAGTGATTCATTGACTAGTCTTTCTGGCGCGGTAATTTTTAAGTCTCGTAAGTGTAGTGCATGCTTTTTATCAAAGAAGGTGACGGCAATCTTTGGCTTGTGGCTGGCGAAGCTGATCTTCACATCGGCGGGTAGCAGGGTTTTCCCATACTAGTTATAATCCATCAGTGAAACACCGCCCCAGCCGGGACACGCTCTAATCTCCCAAATGGTCTTCCGTAATGTGTAGTAGTAAGTGCTTGTAACGTAACAAGCTGATGTGTAGATCAGCGCCGGATCTCCATCCAGCGTGTGAAGATGGCCGCAACCTTCAGCAATAAAAAACATCCAACACTCTTCCGGGACTAGTGACCATAGCAGTTTACACGCCCGAAAACACTAATCAACCAATTAAATGTAAAGAGGAAAATTGCCTACAATTGCATGAAACAGTTATATGCAATGGTGGCATTCAACAATTTTTTTTTAATCCCTTACGCGCAAATTTTGACACGTGTATGAATTCTCCTCGACTGCGTCAAAACACCTGTGTCGGTTCATAAGTACCTTAACGCGGTTGACCCGCCCGGAATGACCATTCAACCATCCCACACCGAAGTCCGGGTCTCCTTCTTCCAGCCTTCGTGTTCGTTGCGTTTGGCCGCCAAGCGCCGCGAGCGCGCTCTGGCGACCGCGGTCGCGGGGCGACTCGCGCGCGCTCCCACCTCTCACCTGCGCTCTCACCTGCACTGCGGCGCTGCGCGGCGCGGCGCGGCGGAGGCGGCCATTAGGCTAATGAAAGAAGCGCGGCCATCGCTCAGCCGCGACCCACTTCCCCTGAGCGATGGCGCTCGTTTCGCGCGGTTTGTTGCGCGCTCCCCCCGCACCGCACCGCCACGGAACTCTCGCGCTTCGCGGCTCGACGCGACGCGATGTGATGCGACGCAATGCGATGCGATGCGATGCGATGCGACACGACACGACGCGACTCGATGCAATCCAATACGATGCAATGCGATACGATGCGACACGACGCGACGCAACGCGACGCGACGCAACGCGACGCGACGCGACGCGACGCAATGCGATGCGATGCCATGCCATGCCATGCAATGCGATGCCATACCATGCGATGCTGTGTCATGCCATGCCATGCCATGCCATGCAATGCCATGCGATGCCATGCGACACCTCGCTGCTCGTGCAGCGTTAAGGCGTCTGCTTCACAAATTCGGCATTCAAAGACGGAAATAATATTTTAAAGAACTATAATATAAAATCAAAAACTAGTGTATAATCACAGCCCAAAGTGGCCATGTATGTAGTCAGTAAGTTACTTTAAGTTTGTTTAAGTTATGCCCGCCCAAGCTGCAAAAGCATAAACGGCTGCAGCGTCTCTCTATTATGAAAGAAAATAAACTCCCGCAACTGGAGTGGGATTTAAAAAAAAAAAACGCGTTCGTCGAGCAGCGAGCTAGTTCTCGCCTAATTCCGAACAGCTCGGCGAATGTTCGCTCCCTTTGATGTGTGCTAAAGACCGGCACGCTGTGGGTAGAGCGAGCACCGAATGTTCGTGGCTTGGCAAATGGAGACCAACTCATCCATTCGGTGAGTGGCTGCTCGCTATTCGCCGAATAACGAATCTGGAGCCGCCTTGAGGGTAGGTACACCTAGGACGCTGCACGGCGCCGAATGAAGTGATTACCCACGCGTCAACTGCTAAGGTCAATAGTCCCGTAAGTGTATTGCATGTTTTCTTCTGGAGATGGCGGTGATGTCTTCCCCAGCTGGATGGTGAGATCCGGCGCCGACCTACCGTTAGCAAGAACGGTTTTCCCTAACCAGGTTTCTCCCAGCACCGGGACACCGCACCAGCCGGCACAAGCTCTATCGTATGCTCGGCATGTGTGGTAGTGTAGTGTGTATACTGTAAGTATAAGTGTGTGTAAGGGGCTAGAATAGGACAAGGAAGAGGAAGGAAAGAACGCGCATGGTCCGTGACCCATTTTTTAGATAACTGCTACGGCATTCGCCTGGTGTTGAAGGAAGAAACCACGGAAAACTACCGATCAGAGCAGCCAGCCACTAGAATTCTCCTCCAGATAGCGTCTGAATTCGACTTAGCTGACAAATTAGTGCCTAAATTCTTGCCACCGTTGGAACTCGGTGTCTTCCACCAGCAGGACAAGCTCTAAGTTCCCCCCTCCGCTAAACCAGCCCCTTGAATATTGATTCCCAGACATGACGGCAATACGAGAGAATACATGGAGAACTTCATGTATCTATGCGTTCAACAGGCCGCAAACATCTCTCAAGAACCAGTTAAAATCTTCTCCATTGCACACATGGGACGTTCTTGAAAGCTTTCCAGAATCATGTTCAGGTGGAAACATCATGTAGGCTATCAATATTTTTGCATAGCTTGCGATAAGATATTCTGCTAGTGAAGCCCACTGTTTCTTTTTTACTCGTGAGCATCCTCTTCATGAAGCTGAGTGTGTCATCTAGATTAACGCATTCTATTACGAGTGACATCATGTACCTAATTCGAAAATTAAAGCTTGGCACTTTTTAATAGTAACGTATCTAGTTTCGAAAGTATGTCACAATTATCACGAAAATATTGTCAATTGTAAATATCAAAGTTATAGACAATTTGTGACATGAAAATTATCAGAAACTCTTTTTGGTGTGTAATGCTCATGAGGTATTGCTGACGTAATTAAATGATGAAACAATACAAATCATTCCGTCAACTCAATGGATTTTGCCAATAAATCCGTTAATTTGATAGGGATAACTTGCTTTATTTCATAATTCCTGAAGTAGTACGTACTGTGGGTTCAAGTTTTATTTTTCTCGCCGGATCCTCCCTACAACCTTTCTTTTAATTCAAAACAAAAAAAGCTTACAAAAAGGCAAAATCTTGGTAAGTCAACTAAGAACGTCTTTGCGATATTTCGAAGGTTTTTTATGTGATTCGTGTTTCATGAAATTTGTTTTTGTAGATTTTAATTTAAAACAAGGCGTCAGTTGAAAAAAGCAAGTCAAAAACCGTAAAAATATGACAGGAACATGCAGGTTTGATATGTAATCAATTCGCGACAAAACGAATTGGTTTTATGAATGAAATTTATTGTCTTTGTATTGAATAATCTAAAACTAATAATTAAAAAGAAATTTCAAGTGGTACACAAAGATAATTTTAAAAGAATTACTTAAGCGTTTTATATTAATTTTTGCAACATTATTCCTCAACTTTATTATTTTCAGAAAGGTAAGAAATTTATATAACGATCCTGGATAATATTTTTATTAAATGCTCACAGGTAATGACTTGGAGTGCTCTACTAGATTATACATTATATCTCGCGTTCACGTGCAGCCTCGCGCAAGCAGAGCACGGGAATTGAAACCAGAGATAACGACTTTCAATTTAGCATTTTGACATTTTCCCCGATTTAATGAATGGAGGTCCGGACCCCATAAATGATGCATTATTTTTCTCCATTCGCTGAACACCTTGATTTAACTAACAAATGCCAAGTTAAATGCACGGTTTCAATACGTAACAGGATTTTTGCATTTTTTACTCTCATTCCGGTCTGCTGAAAAATAGATGAACGTGAATTTCTACGCAAAATGAATAATCGGAAAGTACAGACTACATTATTCCTCAGTCTTTCATTAAAAATGTTTACATAAGCTTAAAGATAATAATGTAATGGTGTAATATGATAAATATGTAATATTAAAAATAATAAATTACTTTTATGTCGGTAGCAAACAGATCGCTAGAAATAATTGAAAATGGCAACACTTGCATCTGTTATGATCAAGGTTATGTTCACGGTACTTACGTTATCTTTTGTTACAAGCTGCAGCTCGAGCTAGTAACATAATTGTAGTTGCAAGCATTCTTACCATCAAGACGTCACTGCGGAGATACTTTATTGGCACACTATTAAGTAATAAGTCAGTATTGTTGAGTGACCTCTGCAACAGTAGCAGACCAAAGCTATTCCGTTATGCGGGGAGCACCAAGAGGGTAGGTAAGCGCTTTACAACAAAATAAATGTCAATATAATTGAAGGTATTTTTTTGTATTAAGAGTTAATATTATATGTATATAGCACTTTACTACAATCATTTTCTGCATGTTTGTTTCAAATATTTTCAGTTTCTTGGATGAGCCAAAGACACATATACATATTTTGGATATTTTCTGTGTTAGCGGGCCTTTTATCCAGTACAAATGGCTACGTCCTTGTGGAACATTCACTATGTTATTCCTATTGCATTAATTTAGCTTACATCGACAGACATTAAAATAATTATTTGTCGTGATTATGAGATGGTCCGGCAGGTAATGAGAAGGCCGAAGTTTCCACAAAGCGATTGCGCATAGTAACGATGCTGATTATTTTTTTGTAATCATCCAAATATACTCAAAGCAGAACGGTCATTAAAGGATTAAAAACGTTCTAATAACTAAAGTTCTCAAAAATAAAAGTGTTACTCGTTACCTAAACAAAGATATTGGAAATAAAGCAACGCTGGGGCCCATTTTTGACATCCCCCTCCATTGGCATGATCAATCTGACGGACTACTCAGAACTGACATGAACCGACCGGAGTGTTTTCAGGTATATCTCACTCAGATTAATATCAACTATAAGTAAGTCGATTTGCCTCAACAAACAATGTTGCAAAGTGAACAACTTGTCCGAATAAATTAAAAATATAGCATCTCTTTAGATAAGTTCATTGTTAAATTCAGTATTATTTAATTCTAATATTTTTTATAATATTTTAATATTTTATTTTATTTGGCTACAATTGGCTGATTGCCAGGTGGTAGCCATAACCCTACAGTTTTACAATATATGAACATTATATTATAAAACAGTTTACCATACACTCCTTTCGAGCATATACACTCAATATATAAACATACACAGACCTGTATAAATCTATGGCGCATATATACACCCATACACACACATACACACACAACACACACACACACATATATATATATATATATATATATATATATATATATTATATATATATATCATACATACATACAATACATACATACATACATACAACCAGCAGGGATGTGAATTGTGAATTCATTTTCAAAATCTGTCCATTGTAATTGTGTTCCGGTTCGAGGAAACAAACCTTTCGGTGGCGCAGCTTCTGGCCGCCGAGAAGCCGCCTCGGTCGCCTGCGCGTAGCTCTCACTACGCATGCGCGCAAGCATGATGTACGAGCAGCGACCAATCAGCGCCGCGCGCGTCGCCGACGTCTTCCGAACAGCCGAGCATCTGGGCGCGCGCTCCGTTATTTAGGGCCCCGGCACCGGAATACGATATGAAGCCGAATCGCGGCGCATTCATAACATAAATCGCGCAAAGCTGCAATTAGACGAGGCGACACGAGCGCCGAGGCGGCGCGCGCGGTACTAACGGGTGACGGAACGACGCGGACGCGCACGGCCTCACGACGTTTCCCCTCCCCTCCCCCTCCCCTCCTCCGTCCCTACAACCTGCTTCCCCACATCACACATTCGAAGAGGGAGTGGTTATTAGAGAATATGAAACACGCAGAGGGGCATGAAGGAGGAAAATCAAGTGAGAAAAGATACAGAACACGAAAGAGAGATGAGAGAGAAGACTCATAGGAATTAGATAATCATGGAAAATTATGTGTAAGGGATGATAATATGACGTGGAGTTTTATTTTGTTTCAAACTATGGAATGTGTAATAAAAACTGATTTATTCATTAAACTTTAAGATGTGATTTCATATGTGTGATTTAAATTACAAATTACAAAAAGAACATCTTTTTTTCAACTATTATTAAATTTTCTAAGTCTTTCCCTGTTCTTTAATAGTTAGTAACAATTTTATATTCTACAAGTTCGCTTTATTTGTTTATTCCCCGTTCTTTAAAAGACACAATCAATTCTTAATGCGTTACGAGATCATAAACAATGTAATGTTTCTCTACACAATGTCATAGTCACAAAAAAGGTAACATAAAAATGAAATCGGCAAAAATTCCTTCCAGGTTTAAGGAGATGAAGCACTCTCCATCTTGATATCATTTTTCACTTTAGAAGCCTCATAGACACTTCTTTTCTCATAAACCAAATAAAACTACCAATAATTGAATAATTAAATGTTTATAATGTATGTGAAATATGGAAAACTTCACACACCTTCACATATAGCGTAGTTTCTCACTCAGGGCTGTACTATGAGTGGGGCTAGATTGTAACTAATCGTTTGGTTTTTGGCAATTAATTTCCAATATTTGCTACTATCAGATTTTATAAGAAATATGACAGTGTTATTTGTTAATATAGTTTGAGAAAATACTACCAATTTAAGTAATATTAAAAAGCACTCAAAGAACTCGAAATAAATGTTGAAATTACATGTATTCCAAAAACAATACGTTTCTGCAAAATACACATGCATAAATGATACAAAACCGTCTCTACGCATGACTACAGTTTCTCACGATTTTCTTTTGGACATCCAAACACGTAATATGTTTTTCAGCCACTACGTCACTAACTGCATCGTACATCTTCCCGTAATTCCAATTCTATTGCGCTGGAAAGCTAACCCAATTAGCGCTTCCGCTAAGCAAAACAGGTCCGACCGAGAAGGGTGAGAGTACTAAGAAACTGGGAACTTTATTTTCCAGCTTTTTTCTCTGTTCCTCTTTCGCTGAAACGTGGAAGATTTTCGAGCAACCCACGTGCAAGGAATTCTTAAGAGGACTCGGCGAGGTGCAGATAGGGAGAAAATGTCTCCTAAAGAAAGTAAAAAGATGCCCATGAATAAACATTGCGTGGTACTGCAAGCCGAATAATAAGATAAGCTCTGAAACGGGCGGCAATCGCAAAATTAATTAGTGAATATCTTATTGTCACACGTTTTCTCCTCAAAACTGAATCTTATGTTTATATTACATTAATGCATATAATATTAGTAATTATGATTTCGAAAATGATAACACTCTGTCAACACTTTGTTTACTCTTTGTAGTTTTATGAAAATATAAAATAATATCTTAATATTCAAATTCCAGGCGAACATGTTATTACCTCAGGGAAGTGCATCAATACTTAATAACTTTCTAATTGCTTGTCTATGGGAATAAATATACTTGCGGAAATATATACTCATATTTTCATTGTTACTTACAGCTGATCGGAAAATAAATCAAAGAGGTTTGTACAAATACAAATCTGAAAAAAATACACTGGAAACACTTATTCTTGGAATTAGTTAGAAAATAAGAAGAACGATGCAAATGCATGGGTGCTTTAACTTCTTTGATAATAAGTGAATACCATTTTCTTAAAAATATTTACCTCTAAACATCGTACATACGTAGCTACAGTAACTAAGCCAAATATTTTCTTAAAACATGTTCATTAAAAAAGTCTCCTTAATGTATTTTCATTAAATTGTCGAAATAAACCTCCGAAATGAGACGAATAGAAAGATGAAGGTTCTCACAGAGAATGAATCATTAGGAAAAGCTTAATCGTATTTTTTGCTCTCAAGCAGCACTACTAATGGTCGCGTGATACAGAAACTTCTAATTCTTATGTCAGTAGTAAGATGTAAAGAATATTGTACACTTTGTCACGCTATACCTCGTGAACTCCCAAAAGTAATTCGTAATGATCGATTCAGATAGCTTTGCATCTGTCTTGATGCTCGATCTACATATAAGATCAAAAATATTTTTACATAATAGCAATAATAAAGAAATATGGCCAGAATATATGGAATAAAGAAAGGGGGTTAAAGGTAAGCCGTGACTGAAGAAGCTTTGCTGAAAATGATTTAGTAGAACACAATTTTGTGAATGGAAGTGTCAAACATGAAATTTTACCGTAACGAATATTGCTAATACTTGAAATAATAGATCCACATTTTGTTAGCCAGCAAATTGTTCAAGGTGGATTTCTGTTTATACTGGGTGAACCTACACGAGTACTATAATCATCATGTTTCTTTTTTGACTACGTTTTTAATCAAATCTCTTACTTTATAAACTAATTACTTTCAATTAGTTTCCTATATTTTATTTACACTTCTCAAATTTTTCCAAATTTCTCTAAGAACACACATATTTTGGTGCGTAATAATGCCCATCTATTCAAGGAGTAGGGCTTTTTCAAATAGTTATTAAAAACGTACGACGGCTGGAAATGAATAAAGTAACGATTTACTTGTACCTCAACTATTCACAACTAATTTCATTTTTAAATCTGGTAACGGTATTACTATGAGAACGGTTTTTAAAGGAAACGTTCTAACATTTTTATAGAGTTGAAAACCTTAAACATTTGACTATAACAAATTCGTATATTTTGTTCACCATTTTCTCTAACGCATCGAAGAAAAATAAACTTTGAATAATCGAGAATACATCCGCACAAGACCGTCTATTCACAAAACATTTTCCTCGAATTATCTTATTTCTTTAGTTTATTATTGTCTTCTTGAATGACAAGTGTAACCGCAGTAATTGAAGCTTATATCATTCATTCAGTTTCATACCATTTCCATTTTACACCTAGTTTGGTTATTAATTGGAGAAAATGTTCCTATTTCTTCAAAACCACAACTTTTAACACATTAAATATTTCAATACACGGGCCAACTACTATTTTTGCTTTATCTTTCTTCATGTGAATTTCATCTGCATCTCACAGACGTATCAATCACTCCTGCGCTAGTCAACGTCTCTCGGCTGAATGCATCAATCTTCTTCACCATTTCACCAACAAAAACAAAACAAACCACTCCATTGCTTGTAAACAGGTTCCGGATTGGCCGTGACATCCCGTCACCTTCATCTGTCTAAGACCCGTCATGCACCAATACCATCTCGATTGAAGGCTCAACAGCTGGGTTTCTGAAGTTTACTAGGAACTATGGTTTACCTTAGGTAGAGGACGTGTGAATCATGTTGTCTTCAATGTCTATTCGATCTTAAGACTGACTAATAGTAAAAAAAAATTATTCTATTATTTTATTTTATTTTATTAAAATAATAGAATTACAAAAAAAATAATAGAATAAACAAATGTATTCTAAATATGTACAAGTTATAACATAATGTACAAATATATTTCTCTTCATACACTACACCTAAGGCTACATGTAGTGTAGCCGTAAAATTATTTTTTCAGGCTAAATATTTTCAAAGATCCCATGGGTATAAAAAATATGATTGGCATGCATCAGAAGTAACAGTGAGAGTGAAATAATTTGCCTCTAGCGATTTGTATAGTAAAATATTATTTCTTTACCTTACGAGTATTTTAAAGAAACGGTTTTTCAACAGTTCCCTTTGAACATATAGTGGATGCAAATAGACACTTAAATTAGATATTCTGTTGATAATAACAAAGGTGCTAAAATTACCCAAATCGTAAATGACATAGCAGAGAGAAATATTAAGCTTTTCGAAGAATATAACATATATCTAACTATTAATGAAGAGCAACAACAGTATATTATACATATTCTAGAAGAATACCGAAGAAATATTTCAATAGCCAATAAAAGAGATCTAATGAAATATTTCTAAAACAGTACTTCTATTAAAAGTTTAATAAAAATTCATCTGCGCCATTTTTAGTTAACATTATTTCAATATTCGTCATAAAATGTAAAAAACAGGAGTCGCTGATATACTAATATAGCCTGCGTCTTTGAATAGTTACAGAAAATTAGTTTAGGACATTTGCATGACAACGTAATCATTCATGAAGAAAATAAACTTTCAAGTGAAAATATTTTTTATCAAATTAGGCCGAAAAAGCTATTTGTTTTTCTTTAATCGATGATAATTAATTGAAAAGTATAAATAGTTCATTTCAAACTAACTTTTTAGGTAGCAATTTTGACATCACTTCAAAAAAATTGTGCAAAACATTATATAAATGAAATAATGGTTAACGAAGATAAACTGGCTTTATCAATAAAATATGTTAAAAATCAAATTTGTGACATACATCGCTACAGACACATTATTTCACTCTCACCAAAGCTTGTAATGCATGCCAATCTTATTTTTGTATCCGTAGGATCTTCGAAAAAATTTACTTACAAACATAATTTTGCCAACCTAATGTATAGTAAACGAAGGAATATTAAAAATATTCTATTTGATGTACAATAACACTATTGGCATAAAAGTACCGTATTAAATAATTATTTTTTAATAATATGTAATTATAATTAATACAAAATGGATCTAAAGTGCCATCTACCCCTTTGGAGTGACGAATTACACAATTAAAAATTAGGCGAAGCGAAATACACAGTTGTTTGTTATTCCAAGAAGATTTTATTTCAAGAAGATAAGAGTTGAATATTAAACAGCCTGCAAAGATTACGTTCTGATGATAAATGTTCGTGATTTCCCTTCAAAATTGTCCTGTAAGAAAATTTTGAAATACATGTTTATTCACAAAACCTCACGCAAACTATTGTTTGTAGATACAACTTTGCCTTGAAATATTATCGTCTTTTTGCCATGCATTTTATACATATTGACTTGTCACTGAATTCAATAAATTTAATTGCAGGGCATTTACTATGAAAGATAAACGTCACTTCAGTCGACATCAATCCATACATCTTTTGTCACACATGACGAAATTCAATTCTTTTAAATATTTCAGATCCAAAGTAAATAATTTTTAAAATACATTAACTTTTAATTTATTTTCAAACTCAAATAACGTAATGCTAATGTAACTTTCAAATTGTTTCTTTAAGATGAAAATTAGCATTACAAAGGTCATATACTCCGTTCTGCAATCGATCATTACCTTAAACGTAAAACATTTGGTTTGTCTGAATCTCGTATGTCTCAGAGACTTCCATTTCATCATTCTATCTCCCACTATCATGTACATAAAAAATATGATGTAACACAAATAGGCTTACATGGTAAGCATGTCCCTCATGAAAATGTCCCAAAAACAGGTTACTGGCGCTTGATTTGAATATACTGTTGAACCCCATATAAGTTCTGATGACGTAGAACTTTCTCCGGATTATGATGCACCTCCAGATTTTTGCTGAAGATTCGTCATTGTTGCGTTCTTCGAATCATCGTTTTGTCACAGAACCCCTTCTCCCAGTCGCCGATTGCGTGCGTTGTATGTTGAAATTCACCTGGAAAACACAACTCTCATGAAATTTACGTCTTTTCGGTAGTATTAAATTTTAGTTCTTGCCCACATTTAACTGTTGCCGGCACACAACATTCATTAGGTTTCATTTTAAGGTTAATACCTATAACTGATGCTTTAAAAAGTAGCCAGAACAAAAAGCAATTGCATTGATTATAGGAGTGTGTCCTATTTTTCAACAAGGAGTAATTCCCTTCAAGGAGTAATTAATAACTTGTATAGTGTAAGCCCTTTCGAAAAGCTAGAGGTGCTAATACAGCACATACTTTCTCGCCCCTAGTAATGGTTAAATAACACTATTTATACAGCTCTCCGAATTAACACATCACAGTCGTCTTTTTTTGTAAAAACCATTACCAATTGTTGAACATCATACCCGGGCTCTTCAGCTAATCAGCAGACAACGATGCGACAACACTCATATATGAAAGACGGGGGATACACAACCACGCTCACGACGTGGCATGAACCCGCAACCCTTCATGCTGAGGCGCTCTAGCCACCTCGGCCATTTAGGTATGCAACAAGCATAACTGCGTTTCATACAACTATTTCAAGTCCCAACAATGAGACGGAATTCAGAGAACTACAGCTGCCATCTCGCAGGGCGGAATTACAGTGTTACATTCCAATTTGATGATGATTTTCTGAATGCGGCAATTTGTCTTTCATATTAAAATCAAATCGTATTTTTAAGAGAAAAATCTAATCGGGCTAATTTCAATTGAAGTTTTCGGATTTGCTTGAAAGAAAATACATGAATTCATTAAGAATGCAAGTACATTCCTCGCAACATGCACAAAAATGTGGACTATCAAATAGGTTTGATATAAATTGTAAAAGATTAATTTGTGAACGTGACACAGTAGCTAGAATGTAAGCAACGAACAAAGAAATATGAAATAATACACAAATTCTGATTTACATAGCATCTAACTGTCTTCTAACATTTCTCAAATTACGTTTATAAAGCGCTGGGAATTCAAAACGGGCGACAATTGTTAACATCTTATAACACAGAAATAGTCATTTTTACAAAAATTGAACACGACCTCAATTGATGATCTGATTTTAGTGAACACATTTCATTAAGAAAAAATGTATCTTTAAAATTGTTGTTGTACGAAGACGTATATTTTTCCAATTTTATAAAAATTAGGGATTTCAACGAACAAGGGACCTACACCATTCTATTGATCGTTGTTTAAGCTATCGAAGATCAACATTTACTCAACAAATTTGTGCGTTTTTAAAGAAAAAATGGTTTAAAGAAAATAAAAATTGCGTGTTTGTCACAAAATTTCGCAAAAATTCTCAGACTTTCGAAAAATTGAACCTGACATTATTTCAAGATATATTTCTGATGAACACATTTCATTAATGAAGAAATGTTTATCGTCATAATTACATTTATAGAAAGACGCCCACATTTTAATTATTTTACCCTTTTTCAAAAATCAGTATATTCAAGGAACGTGAGATAAATATTAGTTTTTTAAATAGTATTTGAAGTGTAAGAGAGAAATTGTCATATTATAATATTACATAACCATAATAATATCACGGGAAAACTTGTTTTAGCTCCACTAGTTACTTTCTAACAACTACTTACGCAGTATAAAAAAAGTTATGTAATACTGTTGAAAAACAGCAAATCGTCGTCTGAAAAACGTTTATTAAAGGGCCCTCATATCAAAAACGTGGATAGATCTAGTTGTTACAAAATCTTTAATATGAGGTGTATCCAGAAGCTGTTTTGTTCTTTTTTAATAACAGAGTGAGGACAAAATGTCTGTCCAGCCGTCTCTCCGTGAATGCTAGTGGCTAAACCGTTCAGCTGATTTTCTCCAAAAAATATATTTCTCAATCAATCTGACTGATGCCACGGAATTTTGAATTTGAAACTGATATTTTACTTTTGGGAGGTACTTTACACAGGGCCATGCGCCATTTTCAAACTTTTCAAAAATATGGTCTAAATTTTTTCATTGGAGTTTGTTGTGGGATAAATGAATAGTGAAAGTCTCATATTTGTTGACATCCTTAATTTTTCGAAAATTGCAAAAATTCAAAATATTTTTGGCTCTATCCTACAGCTACAATTACGAAGTTACATTTTCTATTTTTAATGAAATATTCTTCATCAAAAACGGATCTTCAAATAAGACTGTGTTCAATTTTTCGAATTATGGGTATTTTTTGTGTTGTCTGGAGGTAATTTTAAAGTTGCTTATTTTCCACGCAGTCAACGTGTTAAAATTCGATTCAAGAGAATGACAAAAAAATTGAAGAATATAAATTGCATTCTCTGGGAGCAAGATAGCTACCATTCAGACATAAGTACCGTAAAAGCTAGAGCAATTCAAAAAATTGTTTAAAAAAAGACCTACAATTTTTTTCGCAAATGAAACAGAAATTTCTAAAAGACACATTAACTTCAGAATTCTATTTTATCTACTTACTTCTTTGATGGCTATTTTTCTGAAACACTCTGAATACATGCATACATATTTACAATTTATTTCTCATGTTATGATCAAAGCAATTGTAAAACTTTTATGGAAATTTATATGGCGACAATTTAAAATCTGTAAACCAACAGGCATATAAAAAGGTCAAAGTTCAGTAAATTGAATCACTTCTCATTCCATAATTGAAGGTTAATGAGGAAATGATATGTAGTATTTATCAACAAAGTGGGGAAAATGTAATGATTACTTGATAACATGTTATTAGTGATAAGTGTTCAAATTGTTATCAATTTTTTTGTTATTTATTAATATACATTTCTTCTTCTTTCTGAAACCCGTTCCTTGTTGAATTCTTCCAGTTCTTCGAATGTGTACGTCTGTCTAGCCCACTAAAACATATTCAAGAACCAATTTGGTACGAGTTTCACCACGTGCATCATGTGGTATTCTTCTTTCTTCAAAATTCAATAATGGTTTATATTTTTAACTTATACCACATTTCATTTGCTACTTAATTTTGAATACTTTACAAGAGTTCTATTTAGAATGATAATTTCTGCTTCTCATTTTCATACAATTAGTGATAAGTTCTTTTTATGTGATCTTAACTAGTATTAAATAAATCTTGATCGTTTAAAAATAGCAATATTCATTGATTCTTAGTCTCGTAATTCTTGCTATTTTTCATTGACTCCGTCGTTTCAATAGAAATAAAAATATAGAGTATTTGTTTTTAGTAACAATAATGCTGAGATTTTTTAAAAATCTTGAACAATATTTTCAGTTTTGCTTCCAACAAAGGTTTATATTCCTTCGATTTAAATATCTTGGACAACCTTTTTTTCTCAATTAATTTATTTTTTCAGCATTTAATTTATATTACATGTCTAAACACATTCTTATCTTGATTTCTTCATCATACCGTTTTTCTTGTAAAAATCTTTGAATGCACTTTATATAACCTCATAAAATACTCTTCAATCCTTATTTAATTTTTAAGCTTGAATCGGGGAATTAAAGAGCCAAAAGAAAACTAAAACCACAACAGTATGATTTCGGGTACAGAAGAATATTACCAAATTAAAGATTTAAAGAGTTTTGCATGGTTTTCTACGAATGTAATTCATGAAGAATTATACAAGAAATGCATTACATAAATCATTATAAAAACAAAATTTGTGAAGGAGTATAAATATGTCTTCGGGGAAGCAGAGGTATAAAATTGACTCAATAATTCACAGACAATACAGTATGTAATTTAGCAAACAATGAAAATATAAATTTTTCATACCGGTCAAAGAACTTTGCACGAATTTAGAAGGAAGGGGGGGGTGATGATTGGGAGCATAATGCCAAGTACAACGAAATGTATACGTTTCCAAACCTTGCGCATGTAATAGTGTCATATGGCATATTCATATGTGATCAACAATAGATCATTTGATTCCTCTCGACAAGACAAATCGATTAGCTTGATGCTTAGCCGTATCCCTCCAGGATGTACTCAAATAATTGTAGATAATTTCGTAATTATGATGGCTTCATTGCAATGGTTATGTTGTGAAACGCTGCAAGTTGTCTCCTTCCAGCATTTACATGAATCGTGACCACTTGATTCATTATTCTCCGAATTAAAGTAGTTGTCTAACTCAGAATTATGAAAAATCATGAAATTTCATATTTTACTATTTTTATTGAGTCATATGTTCTGTTTTATTATATTTTAAATACTTCAAACCATCTCTTTCAAGGTATCTTAGTTTTTTCGGCAAATAATTCCTTTCTAAGCGAGTGTCTGCTGCCAAGCTCATAGTGAGTGAACTTTAGATACATTGTTCCAGTATTGGGAATATTCAACAGTTTTATATATGTGAACCATAATACATCATAAACCATAAAATATAATTTTTCCTGCAACTTATTATTTGCTCTAATGAATGAACTGGGATAGTGTGTCACTATATGAGTCAGTTAAAGGAAATGTTCAGAATATACTTTAAAACCAATTTTTATTAATGAAATCCTGACTCTTCAGTTTTCGCAGCATTTTTACCATCCTAGTTCATTTTCTAGAAAATACATTCATCATCAATTTACAAAAACAATTAAAAAATACATTTACTTGTTTTGGAGATATGATGATTAAAGTAAAAACCTACATTTTGACTAATTAATTATAAGCAAATAGAGTAAAAAAAATATTTGTGTTTCTAAGAGCATATAGAAATCAAATGTATAAATGAAAGCAAAATAGAAACCATTTCCTTGATTTCCTTAAACACAGTGGCAAGTCTAGGTCAAGAGCTAAACACTAATATCCAATCGGGAGATTCGTTGCGACTTAAATTTGATGAGACTGTTTCATCCAGCTACTGACGTTGAAGTGCTACTATATTTAAATCGGGTGTAGAATGACGATAATTGAACTTCATTTTTAATGAAACAACAGTGAAATTCGTTGGTATTTTAACTGATACTTTTGCAAGTGACATTTAATGCCTGAAAATGTAATTTTGGGCAACTGTAATGTGTAACGGACGACAGACTTTTCAAAAAATTATTGACTGATGATTAGTGATTCCGGGCACGGTCATTAGTTCCGTACGTGTAGTGCAAGGATTCTTCTCGATAAATGGCGATGATCTTTCCTCGCTGGATGCTGAGAGTCTGCACCGACCTACCGACAGCTAACGAGATCTCTCCCATCAGGTATTTCCCACCAGCGGGGCACCGCCACAATCAGAACAAGCTCGAAGTTTCCGACCGCTCTCCCGGCATGTGTGGCAATGTACTGCATATAATTGTAAGTGTGTGTAAGTAAGGAATGAGGATAGAACAAGGAAGAGAAAGGAAAGATCGCGTGCATTCTGTAACTTGTTTGTTACGATACTGCTCCAATATTCGCTGGATATTGATCGAAGAAACCATAGAAAACTACCGATTTTAGCAGCTGGCCGGTAGAATTCTCCTCCAGACAGCGACTGAATTCGATCCAGCCGCTGTCGGGATTCAAACCTAGGACCATCCAGACAAAGGCTCTGCAGTGACATCAGTCGATGCTCTGCGCTACCGCTCCCACTTAGACTTTTCAATCCTTAACGGACGCCGTCCGTTAAGAGTGGCTTTTCAAGCCTTTCGCTCTCTCTCTCTCTCTCTCTCTCTCTCTCTCCTCCCCGACACAACAAAACAGTATAACGGAAAACCAAATTACGTCAATCACCCATCGACGAGCTTGGCGACAGCGTGGACGACGCTACCTTGACGTTGGCGCGCGCGCGAGCCTTGAGCTGAATGTTGGCGGAGGGGGTGGCGGGCGCGGGGGCGGCGTTTGGCGCGGGGCGGCGGATGGCGCCTCTGGCGGCGCTGGCGCCGTTGGCGGCGCTGTTGTGGCCGCTGGCGGCCGAGCCGGTGACCGTCGCCGCCCGCCGCTTGTCTTTGTGCTGGCGCGCGCGTTCCAGCTCCGCCTGCAGCTCCGCTTCCACCTCCACCGTCGCTCTGCGCACGCGAACCCGCACTCACCCCCCACCCGTCTTCGCAGCCTGCTTGAGAAGCGGTTGGGACACCATCACGCTCACGCAAATTTCACGTGTCTCAAATAAACAACTTGAAATTTCTCAAAGAAGAATAACATGATTTAAATACAGTTCAAACGTGTTCACGCTACCAGAGTATATTAGGGTGACTCAAAATAATATTAGAATCTTCTATTGCATGTCGACAAATGTTACAATCTTCTAAGACTATGATCCTCATTGCCAAGGTTGTCAAAGAACATGTGATGAGAATTCTCATGTAACGCAGTTGCACATGTGACATTTGGCTTGATTCCGCAGCGAACTCGTCTTGCAAAAATGTACTCAAAAGGTGACAAAACGTGTGCTTACTGGAAACCATGGCACGATGAATGAGCTGGAAACCTATCATAAGCAAAAGTCAGAAGTCTCTTTTTTCGTTATATGAAATTTCACATATCATGTGCACTGGCAAAAAGTGGTCATCGACGAAAATGTTGGTTAGCGCTATGTTGTCCACAACCACTTCATTTAGAATTTAAAACTAAACTAGTATATTCGTAGGCATTTATAGTCTCGGAATATATACTGTAGTCACGTGATGTCGGAAGTGGCCAAATACATCTTTATATTTATAAACAACCGACCAGAATATAATTTTATGCCCCTTTCTGCATAAATGTGATTTATAAATTATATATGGGATGAACTTAATATTTTCTACAGTTATCGTAAAGAAACTGTACCCAGAAAGACCCAACTCATCCGCAGAAAACTCGATAGGCTTGATGCTGCACATCATTAGCTAAAGCGATTATTTCCTTTTCACAGTCCGCTGTGCAGTTGGGATCCAGGGACGAGAACGTTAGATAGGGCCCATCACTACTTGAGATGAAGAGCTTCAAACGGTTGTGACAGCAAGTTTGAAATCAGGTAACGTCTACCGCACATCGCCCGCATGTTCAGTATGGCCCAGGCGACGCGACTGACAGCTGGTTGATCTGACGCGAACGAGAGGATGTGGATCGTGTGGAAAGCACGTTGAACCGGTAAGTTATTGCGAGACACATACGATTATACATACAACGAGTCATTACCACCGCTATTGGCAGCAATGGATAGAGGAAGGCAGTCTTACGCGACATGGAGGTTCTGGAAGCCCACAGCTCGCCATGAGAAGCGAGGACCAACGGATTGCCACCCAAACTTTAACATATACAATGAAAACAGTATGGAAATTTCAGTGGGCTGTGCTTGCTCCGCCAACGTCATGTGTCTGTGTATTTGGCAGACGGTTTGACATCACGTGGCTTGTCGCACGCCATTTTCTTGGCGCCTGCCTCTCGTACCCCAGAAGCAACGATACAAACTCACCTTTGGGATACGACAGACGTGGGGACATATTAACTGGCAATGGGTCATTTTATCGTTTGCTCAGGCTTTGGTGGCCACGAACAACCGGTCCGTGTTTGGAGGTGTAGTGGGTAGCGCCACGAAGAGGGCTTTGGATAGTTCCAACACGCGGTGCAAAGAGCTTGCTGTGATGTTCTGGTTTGTGGTATTCTTCGGTACCTGTTCTTCCATATTCCTCCTCAGCAGTAACGTAATAGCAACAGGGCATGTTTCTGTAACTGCAGCTAATGATTCCGTCGATTGTTAATGTCTAAATAATTGCCCTATTTGCAGATGACACATCTCGGCATCTTACCACGCTGTCGCCTCTTTGGCGTGCCTTGTAGTTATGGGTATTTGGTCATGACCAAACGCAACGTCGGACCTTCTCTGTATCGCGAATGTTATGTGTCCAATTAGTTCTCCATATCCTCCAGCTACTCTCTAAATGCTTCTTCACGTGTAAGTTCCATTTAAGACCCTAAGACAACTTCATGTCGCGACGTCTGTTTGCCAACGTGGCGGCAGAACGTCTTACTATGTACACATCTTACGAATACAGATTTTTTTGAGAGTGTAGCGCACTAAAAGTTCGGCTTGCAAAAATGAAAGTGCAATTATTTTATTTGTGATACCATTTATACATACATACTACATATCAACAATGATCGTAACCAGCCTTGCCCTTTCGAGTGCTTTATTTTTTTAAGGTGATCAGTTAATTGACGGGAGACAAAAGACGAAATATAACAGTTGATTAGTGGAGAATCGATTCATTTTCAATTAAGTAATTTAGGGAAAACATTTGATGAAAAATATGCTTTGCACATAGTTTTTTATGTGAACGGGACTGTCGATGGGGAGCTTTGTCAGTATCTC
The DNA here is from genome assembly GCA_017312745.1 of Gryllus bimaculatus. Classification (NCBI taxonomy): domain Eukaryota; kingdom Metazoa; phylum Arthropoda; class Insecta; order Orthoptera; family Gryllidae; genus Gryllus; species Gryllus bimaculatus. Next base: position 2,423,225 of record BOPP01000041.1, on the reverse strand, counting down.
GGGGAAGCGCTAGTGTTAGGTAGACCTCTCGGCTATAAAATTCTGTCATAAAAGAATTTTGTTACCTTAACGTACCTACAGTCATGACATCGGTAGCGGTAAATGATAGTGAACGCCACAAATCTGCCGCAAATTAATATTATGCGTTTTATACTCCATGGGCTGTAGGTGACACTAGTGTATTGTATTTTAGCTACTGCGGTGAATTATATTCAGACGCCAGTAAATTGTTATATTGTAAGTGTGGCCAACATATCATGAATTAGTCCGGCGGAAAATCGAATCTTTCATCCCATATTAGTGAAAATTACATTATATTAAAATTATTAATAATATTATTATCATCGTGCTTCGTTTGTTTTATTGATATATGTCCGTTTGCCCCCCCTCAAACACATCGAGTTCAAAGTGCTACTTGAAATGAGGAACTCAAAACATACCTTCATTTCTTTCTAGCTTTGGCCTTGCGTACTTTCTTCCGTGGTCTGGAGCACCATAAGATGGAAAAATGAAAGAACAAAAAGAAAAAAAGCTCTGTAATTTACAAAATGTCTAGAATATTTTTAGAATCTTATGTCGTGAAGGCGGGGCAAACGGACAAAGAGAATAAATCATAAAAATAAAATATCCTTCGAGATTTAAAATTTGAAAAGTATGGAAGTTAGTGATGACAAAAACACTTATACTCTATTTCCGGTTGAATAGATTTTATATATTTTTCGAATGTACAGTTAAAATATGCCATTTCAGCTCACAAAAATAAATATGCGTCAAAAAATAATCATATAAAAAAGAAACGGTGTTTTACGATGAAGATTTTTTTGAGAATGTTATGAAGGTGGACAAACGGACACAAACATGATAAAGGCGTCATGTTGATAATCTATTTACGATACAATAGACTCTGAAAATATATCAGTCTTGAAAAACCATGTAACTTTCCAAGCTATCAACTATGCTCACATGACATTTTAAAAATTGTACAATTCCTGAATACATTGCATAATTGAGTTCTTCAAAACATTATTCCAATCAAGTGCTCAACAGACCACACACGTCACTGTCAGTAAGATCTTTGGGACACATTTCTCACAGGTCCATTGTGTTCCCGCCACAGAAAATATATTTGTTCACCATCTACGACATCTTCGACTACAATCACGGCTGTTTAATGTACATATAACGAAATAATTTAGCAGTATATATATATATATATGTATATATATATATATATGTATATATATATATATGTATATATATATATATGTATATATATATATATATGTATATATATATAAATATATATACTGCTAAATGTGTCATGATACCAAATTTTTGACTACTTATTTACAATAACAAAATATATTTCAATTCTTAATAAAGCTTTGACATTTTTTAATTTTGATAATTTTCGATATATATAAATTCGATATATATTCATATTCATACGTACATTGGAATATATGCAATGCGTTTGTCGTTGTGTTATTTGACTTGTAAAACTTAAAAATGTCCGTTTGCCCCTTGAACCTTCAATAATTGCATAATTTGTGCAGACTGCTTAAATGATGGACAGTTATAACTCGAGTAAGCAAGAGAGAAATTTTCACGGAAATCAACTTTTACCTACTTTTGTTCATTTGAACAAAATATCTCGCATAACGAAGAAAACTCGTGTTTGCCATTTAACTTAGAAATTCATTTGATGAAAAACAAATACAGTGGCACGTTATTTCTGTAAACGTTCACTGAGAAGCCGACATGCGAATGGTCTGCACAAACAATGTATAATTGTGTAAGCAATTAATAAATATTGTTACCAATATTTGGTAATATCGACTTAATTACCACAGACTACCACTGGTAGCGCCTAGTGTCCAGGAATTACCTTGCATTTGGACTGAACTAATGATTGGATGGTCGCGGCAAGGAGACAGACATTTGTTCAATGTAAATGTACACGTAGGTTTTCGCGGCTCGAGTTCCTGACTTCTAGGCTGTCTGGGTGGCGCCGCGTTGGCCTATCTGCCAACGACGCGGCGTCACCCGGAAAGCCTAGAAGTCATTTGTTCCGTGTATTCATCATCGGTGAGTTGGTGGGGCCTGCATGAATCGAATTCATAGACCTAATTCTTCGATAAGTGATGTACGACTTATTACATGACCATTTTCTGGCAAAAGGAAGAGAAGCACTCTATGAAACGTACCACGGACTGGCATTGTCATTAACACGATAATCGTGATATATTTCTTCAAACCGGACAAGAACAACGCATGGGAGTTCGTCTAGCCTAATTAGAACAGTCATTTTCGAGACGGAAATGAAGCGTAACGGTCAGTAGAAGTATTTCAAACTAAACCTGGGAAAATTGAATTATTGATTGATTGGTGTATCCGGGTGCAACAACTGCCATTGCCATTAGTCATGTAAGGCTAGCGCATGTTTTTTTCTCCCAACATCGGGGCACAGCACCAGCTGGGAGAAGCTCAAAGCTCCCGTCTGGTTTTCCGACATGTGTTGTAATATAGTGCAAGAGTAATTGAGTGTACGTAAGGGGGTGAGGATAGGACAAGGAAGAGGAAGGAAAGATAGCGCCTTGTCCGTGGCCCGTTTGTTAGGGTACTGCTTCAGCAATCGCCTGGTGTTCAACGCAGAAACAACGGGAAACGTCCGATCAAAGCAGCCGGCCGCTAGAATTCTCGCTCAGATTATGGCTGAATTCAACCTAGCTAAGCAACTAGTGTCAAAACTCGTGCCACCGTCATGACTCGAACCTTAGGACCTTCATGTTAGAGGCACTGTAACGACATCAAGAGATGCTCTAAACCACCGAAGTCGATTTGGGGAAAAAGAAAAAGATACTTGAATATCACCAAGACCAAATGAAATGCGGGCAGGTGCTTGTAAACCTCGACCAGAACCAGAACCAAGAGCCCCTTGACAAGCTGCCACTGCGGCGCGCTTCCGAACGCCGCGGCTTGTAGCAGAGCATTGGTTTGAATGGAGGTCTTCACACGTGCGGCGGGTTCAGCGTCGGACCCTCACTTCGTTAAGCGCAGGACGTACGCGCCACGGCTAACAGAACACAGCTTTAAATGATGGTATATTCATTGCACCGCCGGTCGAGGCGTTTTACCTGGTGTGGTCCCTTTGTTCATCGTCGCCGGAGGGTCGGCAAAACCTACCCCTGCACAATCCACCCCCCCTCCATGGCGTGCAGCGGTAGCGGCGAGGGAAGAGCCCTGTAGCTTATCGGAAGCGCGCCGCTGTGGCAAGGCACTCTTAGGGTCCCTTCACACGGAGTCACAGCAGCGCGCTACCCTACACCGCGGCTGGTAGCAGAGCATTGGTTTAAATGGAGCTCGTGTGAAGCCGCTCTTACGGTTCCTTCACACGTAGACATAACAGCGCGCTACCCTACATCGCGGCTGGTAGCAGAGCATTGGCTTAAATGGAGCTCGTGTGAAGGCGCTCTCAGGGTCCCTTCACGCGTAGATATAACAGCGCGCTACCCTACACCGCGGCTGGTCCCAGAGCATTGGTTTAAATGGAGCTCGCGTGAAGGTGCCGGCGGGCGGCGGCTCACCTGGCGACGGCGCCGGAGCGGTTGTAGTAGACGATGGGCGGCGCGCGGTCGGGCGGCATGAGGTTGGCGGTAGAGGTGGTCTCGTTGGTCTCGACGGTGCCCACGCGCCCCACCACGCCGAACTGGCCCGGCTGCCCCGGCGCCGGCCCCACGTCCTTGCCCACTGCCTGCCGCACGCTCGCCGTCTCAACCACTCGCCCCCTCCAAGGGCGCAGCACACGCCAAGAGTAACAGACACTTCGCAATCGCAAGGCCATTCGGGCAACATGCGATCTTCACAAATGGAACGCCATTCGGGAACCATACACTTCAAGGGCAACTGACACTTCACAAGTGCAAGGCCATTCGGAGATCATGCACCCAAGAGTAACAGACACTTCACAAATAGAAGGCCATTCGGAAGCCATACACTCCAATGTTAGCTGACACTTCACAAATGTAAGGTCATTTGGGAACCATACACCCAAGAGTGACAGACACTTCAGAAATGGAAAGCCATTCGGAAAACATATGTGCCAAAGGAAAAGGACAGACTTCACACATCCAAGGTCATTCGAAAAACATACACGCCAAGAGTAACAATTACGACACAAATGCAAAGTTATTCAGAAAACATACATGTATTGAGTAATAGACAGGTCGCAAATCAAAAGCCAATCGGAATCTTTACACGTCAGTAGTTACAGACGTCTTGCCATTCAGAAACAAAGATACCATTAGGCATAGACAACTGACAACTCAAGCCCATTTGGAAAGCACATACGTCACTGAACATGCGAAATAGACCGTGACGAAATGCGTGTTGGACCGGAAAGATGCTTAATACATTTTTTGGTTTTAGAATATTATTACCAAACACAACTGAATTTTTCCAATATATTGCCTGATTGCACTTAATTTTAGAAACCTCAAAAACCAACAATGTCTTTTATTGGGTCCTCGTAATTCGAAAGGTCATGTGAGTGGGCAAATGCCTTGCTAGAGATCTTACAACATATTTTCTTGCATTATTTATAATTTTTGAAATTTTCTAAAATCTCTGAGGGTTTAAACAAAATGAGACTCGCTCCACCTTGCTTTAACCGAGGAAATAAAATAAAAATTAGAGCCATTTTGGAGAATTTTGTATTGTACTTTGCTAGGTGTTTTTTACAAAAAATGAGACCTACACCGTTTTACTTTGACACATACTTCGTAGAATACACATTCTATATAGAAGAGAGAAAGTAGTGTAATGGTGTCTCTGAAAAAAACGTTTTTTCGGCAAAAGACTCGTGTTTAATGTCCCTGATACCATAAAAGATATCATTTTGGTTTCACCATTTTGGTCCATCCGATAAAATAAAAAAAGCAATTATTTTTTGCCGCTTTTGAAGAAATACTTATCTAAAAGTTGCTTATATTTTACGTAAAATAATACAAAAAAACTCATATTTTCGAAAATTGTATACGATCTGTCTTTGAAGAATCAGTTTTAAATAAGGAAAATGCTACCAAGAATATTGCATTTGTAGAAAGACGACGAATTGTTTTTCGCAATATCAAAAAAATCAAGAATTCGAACAACATTTGCGAACATATTTAAAATGTTTAGGCTTCATGTAAAGTTCTCCCAGAAATCAAGATATCACTTTCAAACTCCCTGGGACTTGCGTTCGTCCAAAACCTTTGGGGAACATAAATTTTGGATAAAATGGTTTGAATGGTTTAGACGCTACGATTGGTCACATACGTTCTAGCGGACAGATGGACGTTTCTCCTTCAACCAGTTCTCCATAACAAGAACGCACAAAACTTCAGACACGGTTTCTTACCAACGTGTATGAGAAAAATAACTACAAATAGGAATAATACGAGTATTTATCTACTTTTTCAAAGATAGTACACAACATTGAAAGTTTTTCCTTTGAAATAATTGTCTTATTTTCCATAGCATTACAATACTTTAACTATTCTTGGTAAGTAATGTGTGATGAAGTAAACAAACTCACTTTCATCACTTTATCGAAATACAATACTTCTTATAAGATATTCTTTTAGATATTTATCACAATTATCATGTGACCTTGGAATTTCTTCTGCTTTGTAACTCAGTACTAAAATTATGTCTTTACTTCACACTCCCGATAGTCTACCGACAAAAAAAGAAACTTAAAACTTTTCTTTCTCACGTGAATTTTGGCACTTTTCGCAGAAATGGGAGATATGCGTTGTCGAGGACAGTCAGCTGGTGAAGTTGTGCTGCGGGTAACGTCCGAGATGTAGAAAGGTGGAGGCTTGCAGCATGGAGATGAAGGGATGGAACTGAGGGCCAAGGCCATGAGATACTGAGATCTGCCACGTGGTACCTGTAGGTTGGGGGGGTTGGTTTCGTTGCTTGGACCTTGAGACTTGCGGTTGGTGTAACACAGTGGCAAGAGGTATTTTTAAATGTTTGGTAAAATGATAACAAGTACTCGTAATATTTCTGAGACAAAATAAGCTCTTCTTCATAGAGCACAAGAAGTAAAGTAGGATTGAGATCGTTGTCTATGTTGTAAATAATTAAAGATTTTTTGGAAGAATGAATTGCGTACTTTATATAAGTTTGAAGAAATATTGGTAGCAACACCTGGTAGCAGGAGACTTAAAAGATATCTGCGCGGTATTACGGGGGTGGTTCTCCAATAATGGACCAGGGAATTGTTACCAGAGACATGGGTTGGGGCTTGAATTTAGAACGTGTGATATCATTGAACAGTCCTAAGCCCTGGGGTCTGAGGAAAAAAGGAAAGAATGCCTGGGGCCTGGAACTTAAGAGTGGAACTCAAACTGTGGGTTGGCGACTGGAGTCTATAAGATGCTTGTTGAGGATTGAGGGTTATTCGTTGAATCTGCGTTCAGGATGTTTTCTAGTATTTGGAGCCTTAGAACTGGTGTTTGCGGTCTGGAGTTTAGGCTCTGAGCTCTGGCAGGTTTGACCTGTGGTCTATGTTACGTAGTCACCAATGGGCACAGAGGGTTTAGAATGTTGAGGAGTCAGAACTTTGCCACTCTATTAGTTCTGTGAGCATGAAAACTAGTGAGTTGGGCTTGTGCCTTGAAGTTTAGAGCTAGAGGATCGGAAAAGGGTATGGGTTAAGGGCTTGGAATTTCCAACTGAGGCCTCAGGCTATGGGTTTGGGGCATTTGGCTTGGGGAGAGAGGTTTAGTCCTTGAGACGAGGGGTGAGAATCATGGGTCATGGAATATAGAGAGTAGGCCTTGGGACGTGGGACTTAGGTCATGGGTTATGGGGCGTGGGAAGTGAAGCGTGGGCTGTGGGTATTTGGACGCACGGCCTCGGGCTTGGGGTTTGGAGCTTTGGGCTTAGAGTGTGGGGTTTAGTGCTTGGAGTGCGTCATGGCATGCAGAGTGGAATGTGACGCTGGGCCTTGGGGCTTAAGTCATGGGTTGTGGGGCGTGAGGCGTAGGGAGTAAGACGTGAGCCTTGGGACTTCAGATTTGGGTCATTGGTTGTGGGTCGTGGGAATTTGGACTTTGGGCCTCGGGCATTGGGGCTTTGGGTTTAGGGCATGGGGTTTAGTGCTTGGGCTTTCGTCATGTGTCATGGGACATGGAGCGTGTGTTGTGACGCGTGGGCCTTGGCACATGAGGTTTGGATCATGGGTTGTGGGGCGTGGGCCGTGAGTATTTAGACGCACGGCTTTGCGCTTGGGGTTTGGGGCTTTGGACTTGGAATGTGGGGCTTAGAGCTTGGGGTTGCATCGTGGGCCATGTGGCATGGAGCGTGGGGTGTGACGCGTGGGCCTTGGGACTTAAGTCATGGGTTGTGGGGCGTGGGGCGTGAGGAGTAAGGTGTGAGCCTTGGGACTTCAGGTTTGGGTCATGGGTTGAGGGGCGTGGGAATTCGGGCTTTGGGTTTAAGGCATGGGATGTAGTGCTCGGGCGTGCGTCGTGGGTCATGTGGCATGGAGCGTGTGGTGTGACGCGTGGGCCTTGGGGCTTTGGGCGTGGGGCGTGCACACGCACCTGCCCCTCTTCGATGACCGAGAGGCGCTGCGCGTGCGTCGGGCCCCCGACGGTGCGTCCGACAGAGCGCGTAGCACCCACCGGCGTCGACGAAGCCGGGACCGCCCCCGAGAGGCCCCTGCCCGCGGACGGATGCGGCCCCGGAGGCGCCGCCAGCGCCGTCGGCTCGTCCCTCGCCACAGGCGCGCGCCCGCCCTCCTGTCGAGCCGTAAGATTCAACAGTCAGCCTTTAGGATGACAACGACGTGGAACTGTTGCTTCGCCCTCAGCCCTGTGACATTGGCCTAGCAAACCTTTCTGAAAGCAGAATGCAGTTAACATCACTCGTTCAGTAATGGCATGATATTTTTAGTATGAAAATGCAGTTTTGAGCTACCAATCCAAATATGCAATATTTTACAATTGAATAACTTTACTGAATTCAATTCTGATAAACCTAATAAAAGTAAATTCAATTTCAAGAAAATTATAACTATTTCAAATATTTTGCAACTACTAATTTCACTTCGATATCACAAATACCCATTTATCTGCGAATGAAGGAAACTCATTAAAGTCACGTCTCAGTTCCAGATAACCCTCAGTCTGAATTGTTTCTCTTCAGTCCTGTCCAAATTCAATCCAAAAATTCTGTTATCAGTCTAGTCCGCTTCTTTGAGCCAAATCCATTCCGCAGTTTAAACGTCAACTGTTCCTACATCAGACCTCATCTCAGTTTACAACTCAGATTCTACCTCAGGACAATTTCAAACTGAGCTTTAAAGTCGTTTCAGATCCCGACCCAAATTACAGGCTACTTTCAAGCTCATCATAGGCTTAGATCAAACTCAGTCCGCATTTCTGTTTTCACATACGTCTCCAGTTCCGTTACCAACTAACTACCTACATCATATTTCAAATCGATCAACAACCCAAGTTTCAGCCGAAGAATTGGTTAAGTCTTCGTCTTAGCACCATCACATGCCCCATCTCAGACTTGAGCTTATTCCCTTGGTCAGAGCAGCACAGCCCAAATATCAATCCCCAGCTGAACTCATGCCTTCTTCAATCCCCAGACCTG
>BOPP01000041.1:2392234-2411863 GCA_017312745.1 Gryllus bimaculatus | reverse complement strand
CCTGAGCCATTTCAGCCGGTGGTCAATCGTTTCAAATTATTTGATTAATCTTTTATTATTGAGTGATTTTGACGTTTTTCACGATACAAATATATGTTTTATTTGTACATACGATGTCAAAATAAGATAAAAAGATATGAAAAATGCGGTAATTGAAATAGAATATTCATAGCGACTTTTAATTTTACGAGTTTTCCTTACATCAATCTTTAATGTTTACCTTATTATTTTTTGAAATTCAGAGAGAAAGATACAGAGATTAACTTTCTTGTTAAAGTTTGTTGACATACTTTTGTCTTGAAAATATGCATTGAAATTAAAAGAATAGAGGAAAATATTAAAAAATAATCAATATACTATAGATTAAAAGGCATTTAAATAATCGACTTCTATTCTTCCATTGATCGTGTAAAATGATTGTCGTTTAATCGCTGATCCCTATTTTTTTGCAAGAGCGAGTTGGAAAGAGGGGAAGTGAGGCCTGAATGGGGATGTAGGTGGGTGGAAGTAGAGTGGTGCGGGAGGGAGAGGAGATTTTAGGGGTGGAGGAAGGTAGGCAGGAGAGGGGAAGAAGGAGAGGGGAGGGGGAGACTTTGGAAGCAGAGAGAAGTTACGGGAGGGAAGGTCTGGTTTGAGTAGAGACGGTAAGGGGAAGATAGTGAAGAGGGAGGAAGAGGAGTGAGGTGTGCAGGCGAGGGGGCCTGAGGAGGCGAGGTGTTGGGCAGGGGAGGGGAGGTCTGAGGAGGGCAGAGGTGAGAGGGAAGGGGGTAGAGGTTGGGAAGGACAGGGAAGGAAGGGTCTGGTGTGGGTAGAGGTGAGGGGTGAGTGGTGAAGAGGGGTGAGGTGTGCTGAGGAAGGGGCCTGAGGAGGCGTGGTGTTGGGCAGGTGAGGGGAGGGGTGAGGAGGGCAGAGGGGAGAGGGAAGGGGAGGAGAGGAGCACGTACCGCGTCGAGCATGTAGCTGAGGCGGCGAATGGACTGTCGGCGCGCGTCGCTGGTGTCGGGCAGCTGGGGCGCGGGCCCGCCGATGGACTCGCGCATCTCGGTGCGCCACATCTTCATGAGCTCCATGGCGTTCCTGGAGGGCGGCTCGTCGCCCGTGGCGCCGCGCGTCCACGGGTCCTTCTCCACCTCGCTGGCCGTGGCGCGGTACGCCGGGTTCTTTTCCAGCATCTTGCGCAGCAGCTTGCGCGCGCTCGTCTCCTCTTGCAGGATGGTCGCCGTGTTGAAGGAGGCGGCGTGCGCCGCCGCGGGCTCCACCTGCCCCACCTGCTTCACCTGCGCGCCCGCGCCCGCCGCGCCCTGCGCCGCGCCCGGCCCCACCTGCCCCACCAGCCCCGGCCGCGTCACCGGCGGAGGCGCGTCCTTGCCTGCCTGCCGCTGCGCCTGCGCGCCCGCCGCCGTCAACGCCCTCGCGCTCGCGACCAACGTAGTTCTTAGGTGGTAAATGACGCACTTTACGTTGCGACTACTCGGGACTTCCGTCTTACCACGCACTACGCTTCATGCCCCGGACAAAAAAGGTATTACTCACGCGACCAACACAGGCGACTTTCAATTTAACTGAGAAGCTTCTTTTAGGCTTGAGGATATTTTGTATATTGTAAATCTACGACATGGAACATCAGCTTTAATCTCCTGCGAAGGAAGACGTACAAATGATTTTTTTTGGCCGTCAAAATCCTTGGCTTCGACCGGATTTCAACCCTCAAACTTGGATACAACAGCCCGATACTCCAAACGTTGTACCACCAAACAGCGCACTTATTTGTCATTCGTCTTTTGATATCAAGTGAAAAATGTGAGATGGGAGTTAAAGAAGATATTTTAGAAATATCTGTTATTATTTGCTCTATACCTACGACACGGGATCGTCGCCTTTACTGTTAATAAGTACTTTTAAGGACTTTCTTCGTCGTATATATGTTATCACTATGAACACATATACTGAGTATAGTTATGCATAAATATATATAGTATACAGATAGCTTTCCAATAGAATGATGTGCAGTGCAGTACCAATGCAATGTGGTCTTAACTGTAAGTACCTTCAGTTCGGATTAAGATTGTAGATGTTTCTTTTCTCTTTCTTCAAGTAAATTAATGTTTCATGATTTATTATTTTTATTTTACCACTATTATATTATTTGCATGTGAATATGTTACTTTATTTACGTAATTAACTACCCCCAGGTTATACTCAATTGCAGTCTGAATAAATTTATCTTAATCTTTATATGTTACAAACTACTATGGTGTATAAAGGAAGCGTACATTTCAGCTTTTTGCCAATAAACACGTTATGATTTACCAAATTACGTTATATCCCCTTCAGTGTGTAGAAGTTTCACACATTTCATCACACGTCATAAGTATCTACTGTATATTTTAAAAAATCATGTCTATTACTATAACGCTTAATATACAGTCACAACCCTCGAGACTTATCTACACCGCGACGCTGGATTTACACCAAACAAGAAACGCCGTGTAGGGCTACCTTTTGCTCGGCCTCCTTGGCCAGTTCGGCGGGGGTGGTGAAGGGCTCGCAGTTGAAGTTGGGCTCGCAGCCCACCACCACCTGCGCCAGCGAGCGCCCGCTGTGCGCCTCGAACGGGTACCTGCCCGTCAGCAGCAGGTACATGATGACGCCCATGGCCCACACGTCGCACTGCTGGCTGTACATGCGCTCGCCGAACAGCTCGGGCGACATGTAGGCCGGCGTGCCGCACATCTCCTGCAGCATGGACTCGTGGCCCACGCCCCCGCGCACCACCGACAGCCCGAAGTCCGTCACCTGCGACGCCACGCCCACGCCCGCGCCCGCGGACTCGCACCGCCTCCGCGTTGCGCGCGCGCGCTCGGGACTAGAGCTACCAACTTCTTCATTGATGTTTCGAGCATCTCAACTACGTCATTGATTGTTTATTTTTTAGCGTTGATTTGACAGGTCATTGATTTTTGTCTGATTTTTTTAGTTGATTTGACAGGTCATTGATTTGTTTGATTGTTTACGGTTAGTTTGATAGTCATGATTTGTTCTGATTTGTTACGGGTTGATTTGACAGGTCATTGATTTGTCTGATTTGTTACGGTTGATTTGACAGGTCATTGATTTTTCTGATTTGTTACGTTTATTTATAGGCATTGATTTGTTTGTTTTTACGGTTGATTTGACCCTAGGTCATTGATTTGTCTGATTTTTACGGTGATTTGATAGGTCATTTGATTTGTCTGATTTTTACGGTTGATGATAGGTCATTGATTTGTCTGATTTTACAGTTTGATTTGATAGGTTCATTGATTTGGTCTGATTTGTTACGGTTGATTGACAGGTCATTGATTTGTCTGATTTGAACGTTTGATTTTACAGGTTCATTATTTTCTGATTTGTTACGGTTGATTGATAGGTCATTGATTTGTGCTGATTTGTACGTTGATTTTGATAGGTCATTGATTTGTCTGATTTGATTACGGTTGATTTGATAGGTCATTGATTTTGTCTGATTTGTTACGGTTGGATTTGTATAGGTTTCATTTGATTTGTCTTGATTTGTTACGGTTGATGATAGGTCATTGATTTGTCTGATTTGTAACGTTGATTTGGTACGTGTTGATTTGGTACGGTCTTTGATTTATTTTGTTGAGTGACAGATTTTTATTCTTGGGATTAAATTGAGCTGGATTGATTACATTTCGGGGCGACAACTGCTAGGTCATTAGCCAATCGCAATTTTCTCAAAAACAACTTCAAATTTTTTCTTCACAATTTTCCAACGGATTGTTTTAATTGCAATATTAAAAACGATGATGTTAAGTTCATTTTCGTGTATTATTTGTTTGTTTTTTTTTTTCAAAAAATACACAATTTTTTTTAAATATCCCTCACACCGTTAATACGAACATTTAGAGTGATTTGTATAGATTATTGCATTTGGTAGTTAAAGTGTTTCAAATGACTTCTAAAAACGTTTTTCGAAAATTCAAACATTTTCTGTGAAAAAGAGTTTCTAATTTTACTGTTGCTCTTAAGCGTCATTTTCTTAAAAATGGCTTCAAATTTGGCATTGAAAATTGCTATTTAGAACGATTTTTTACTTATCTCTAATATTCTTGAAGTAATATTTCCGTTCTACTACTAGGAAACCTAAAAAAAGAAAATTAAAAAAAAAGTGCGTTCTGGCGTCAATAGATAGCATGTAAGAGTATGTGGCAAATTCGTATAGCTAGCCGAGACCAAAGAAAATACAAAACTAATACAGGAAAGTCTGTGCCATTCTGTAGAACAACAAGTTTATTTTACCCTCACGTTTCTTCATTGTTCCATTCCATTGCTCAACTACTCACGTATCGCAGACTGATACTGCGCTGAGCGTTTTGGCGTGAAAAACATGCAGCCAATATGAGCAGCTCAAAAAGTGTACCTTCATTGAAACACCGGTACCTTTATGAAGAGGTTGTCTTCCGGATCACTGGGATTAGTGGACACCAGAATATTCTCCAACTTGAGGTCGCGGTGGACTATGTCGTTGCGGTGCAGGTAGGAGACCGCCGACGCCAGGCTGGCCACCACTTTCCTCGTCTCGTCCTCCGTGAATACCTGCGGCACCGCGCGGCCACGTCTTCCGGGGGCACCACTCCGGTCGGAACACGCTCTAAGCTCCCGACAAGTGTGATCTAGTACGTGTAAGTATGAGTGTGTGTAAGTAAAAGGAGATGACAGGACATGGAAGAGGAAGGAAAGATGGCGCGTAGCCTGCAGTCCTTTTCTTTAAGGTACTGCTTGGGCATTCGCATGACCATGATCAGGAAAACCACGAAAAACGACGGATGAGAAAAACCGGGTGATAGAATTCTTCTCCAGACGGAGAATGAACACGACCCAGCTATCTATCTAGCGACGAGAATCCTGCCACCGTCGAGACTCGCACCGAAGGACCTTTCGGTCAGATGCGACACAGTGAAAGCAATTGATATCCTGGGCTACCTAAGCCAGAGCTTGTTCCAGCTGGAGCAGCGAAATAATAGATAGTATAGTAACATTATTATTCAGTGTAAGTAACTATGTCTACTAAGTAATTACGTATTATAATTATTATTAATTATGTGCAGTGCAGTGGCGTGAGGTGCAGTTTGCGTTGTGAAACTGACGTAAACGAGTGTGTAAGAAATGCGTTACATCTCAGTGATTCTCAGTGCGGTGAAGTGAAGTGTGGTGAAGTGGAGTGCTATGAAAGATTGCTCGGTGAATTGTTCACGTTCATTTGTAAAGTTTGTAAAGTTGTTGAGTTCTGTATTGTTAAGTTAATGTATTCTGCCACCAAGTTCTCAAACTCAATTACAGACTTAGTAATAAACCTAAATCTAAACATTAATAAGTGTAAGTAGTAATTATGCAATCGCAGTTGTAGAGTCAGTGTGGTAGATACGCGCGGAGTGGCGTGTCCCGGCCAGCGCCTTCCACTAGCACCCGCACCTTCTTCTTGAGGAACAGCTCGCGCAGCTCGCCCAGGCACAGCTCGAAGACGAGGAAGAGCGTCTTGGGCGACTCGAAGACGCGCTCCAGGTGGATGATGTGCGGGTGGTGCACGGCGCGCAGGATGCTGATCTCGCGCTGGAACAGCTTGATGCGCGACGCCCCGCTCTGGGCCTTGTTGATCACCTTGATCGCCCACTTGGTGCCCGACTTGAGCTCCGTCGCCTTCATCACCTGCGCCGCCACCGTCGCCCACCTGCCCATTCTCTCCTCTTTCGTTGAAAGGGGCAACGCCGCGTCGAGGGGTTATGAGCTATGTGGGCTAGGTTACGCTATCCGGGACGAGCCGCGTCAATGTCATGGTGGCTAACGTTTGCAATTGACGCGGCTCGTTCCGGATAGCCTAGCCAACATAAACTCCGGCCGCGGAAGCCTACGCAACCTTATGAGCAATGTTCGTTTAACAATGGAAAACATTCTACGAGGCAAAGTTAGCCAGGGTGTTTCACAGCCGCTGTCGACCATTAAAGTATTATAATTTCTCATGTTTATAAACAATATTTTACTTTCGCCTCTTTTGCACGAACGTTTTCTGACTTTCATCTCTCTTCATGTCTCCTTTTTCATATCATACTTATCCTTTACACTTTATATTCTTTTTTGTTGTTCTACGTACGTTAAAGACTAAAGGTCGTTTGTAACATATTCTTATATTGTATTCCAATTATTGATCCATGGCTGAGTCGTATACGTGATAACTTGCTTAATGATTGTTTATGTTTAATCGAGATATTTACAGATACAAAAACGAGTCTCTTGGAATGTAAAGAACAGAAACTGTTAGCTTTACCAATACAAATTTACTTATAGTTCTAGGCAAAAGAAACAGCTCCAAGACACTGGAGTAGAAGTGGGCGTTTGCCTTCAAATACGATTGTGAAGCTAAGGCCTGACAGAAGGTCTTAAAGCAATGGTTTGAACGTTTACAACTTCTGAAACAGTACAACCACTATTTACTGTGATCATAGATTTAAAAATGTTTCTGAAAGTATAACGGAAATGTGGTGTACTTACCTAGATCTATATGTATATTGCTGGGAAGAAAACAAGAATGGTATTGGCTGCTATGCACCTTAATTTAAAAGAGTAATGCATATCATTAAATTTTAAACACATTTTTTTATTTTCCGTATAGTGTGGACCCTTTCTAACTTTTTTACATCTATTTTTTCTTGGTTCAATGTGATCGCAAGAGTAGAGTTCCTTGAAATATATTTTCGAACCTGACCTACACATCCAATTATAAAACCAGAGGATTTTTCTCAAAGAAATATATTACACAGTTGAATAACGTTATCGCTAATCAATAAAACGTAAAAAGGAAGCAATAGTGATTTCGTGAATAGTGATTGCACTGAGTTCCCACAGTGAATAGTGATTGTATTGTTCCTGAATGTGCAAACCTCATTTGTTTCATTAGTCTTCAAACTTAATACTGAACGACATGAAACAATGTTTTTGGAACTTTTTTCGTGTAGCAAATATACGAACATTTTACATCCACATATCACTCCTATCAGATTTTTGACGTGCAACTTCTCTCTTTGTTATTTTTATATATTCTTTAAATATAGAACTTAACAATCCATTTTTCAACTACATCGACTATTGTGACTTGGAAGTTATCTGCATAAATTAATTCAGATGTACATCTTAAAGGATGATATACACTCTGTTTAAACATCTGAGTAATTTATGAATTACAACACTATGAGAACTTGGAACGTCCTCTCAAACACAACGTCCAACATTGTATAAACCAACAAGTACAGTAACTTTCTGTGTGTGATAGCATTTTGAAAATCAAAACAACATAATCATTGCTGTCAGATGGTCGGAATAACCTAGGCATGAAACGTTGCAAAGACATTCCAATGAAATAAATGAGTTTAATTGTAAAAAATAAATTTAACTGATCATCTATAATATAATGGATTCTAGAGTTCAACCAAATAACAAACAGTCAAACACAACTTTCAAAAATCTATTTTGACCCCCCCCACTCTGCAACAATTGCTCATAGAGAAAGTGATCGTCTACCAAGCAACGAATGTGCGCGCGTGTGGAGTGATTTATGTGTGTGTGTGTGTGTGTGTGTGTGTGTGTTTGTGCGGAGGGGAGGCGTTCTGACCGTGCCGAAGGTGCCGCGCCCGAGGAGGCCCTCGAAGCGGTAGAACTTGGTCTGCATCTCCGCCGTGTCGGACACCTTGACGTGCGGCAGCGGGCGCAGAGTGATCTGCGTCATGGATGCGCTCGCCGTCCAACATCGTGTCGAGTTGGCGTCGCCGCTCCACCGCCTTCCACCACCGCCGCCGCCCCCGCCCTCCCCGCCCCCGCTCAGACGCGGCGCGCGCCGCCACTCGCGCCCTTCCGGCCGCACCGGGCCCCCGGCGCCGGCGCCCGCCATGGACCTGCCGCACCAGCGGCCCAGCGGCCACACGCTCGCCAACCTCACAACTATCTATGCACTCCTACATACATCAGTATGGGGGGTTACAGGCACAAAATCAAGTTAAGACCGCAGAGAACGGATGTCCGGAAATTTTCTTTCAGAAATTGAACGATAACGGAATGGAATCGATTGCCTGCAAAAAGTTTTGAACCCTTCACTCGATGCATTCAACAGTTTAGGAAATTAATTTAGGGTATTATTAAGTAGCTGAGAGACTTCAGTAAGAATAGTAGTTTAGAGAGCGATGCGTAAATGATATATTGTGAAGTGATGTGTTGTGCAGTGTAGAGAAGAGAAATAATGAAGGAAGTGATTTATGGGTCATAGTGAAGTGAAGTGAAGTGAAGTGAAGTGAAGTGAAGTGAAGTGCAGTGAAGTGCAGTGAAGTGCAGTGCTAGTGCAGCGTTGTCTTAATTGAACAAATATTCATTGCGGAGTTAGATTATAGAACTTTCCTTTTCTTAAGGTAATTTAATGTTTTATGTATCAGCCAGCTTTATACTATTATTATTTTTATTATTATTATTCTAATTATAATTATTATTAGTATTATAAACTGTTATTATTGCTACTATGACTATAATTGAACCATTGTACCATGTTTGTTATATTATCTTATTAATGTTGTTAGCTGCCACTGTATTATACCAATTTGTAGTTTAAATAAAGTTATCTTTGTCTTATCTTAAATACTTTGTTATTTTTCCCCCTTACTGGTCAAGTCCGATCACGCGTACATCCTACTTCACCAGGTGCAAGTACCTTTCTGAGAGGGAGGAAACATCATTTCAGCTGAATCCCGATTTTTATCCTCCAAGGTTGTTAGCCTTGGGGAAATGGATGATGAGGTGATGATGATGGTGAAGGATGAAAGGACAGCACACACAAATGGACATATACAAATACATCCTTGCCCGCGGCGGGACTAGAAACCCCCTGTCTTCTGGTTCGAGACCACTACAGCACTACTGCCCTAACGATCTCAGCAATCTGATCAGCTGTTTTTTGTTATTAATATTAGTAGTAGTTCCATTATTATTACAGCTATTATTACTATATAATATAGATCAGTTGACGAGAAATATGAAATGAAGAAGCTCACAACCCCACATTCGCGGCGAATATTTGGCTCTATACTTTTGTTCCTTCAAAAACTACACCTTATTAACTTCACCCTCATGCCGTTATCATGCATATTTAGAGCGATTTGAGTAAATTATTGCATGCGTTGTTCTTGTCCTTATAACTTCATATTATTGTAAACTGTCTAAAGGTTGTGGGGGAAAATATGCGATTTTGATA
The DNA here is from genome assembly GCA_017312745.1 of Gryllus bimaculatus. Classification (NCBI taxonomy): domain Eukaryota; kingdom Metazoa; phylum Arthropoda; class Insecta; order Orthoptera; family Gryllidae; genus Gryllus; species Gryllus bimaculatus. Next base: position 2,402,574 of record BOPP01000041.1, on the reverse strand, counting down.
GGGTGGGGATATTTTCCCTCAGTAAACAACCTATTGAAGCGTATTCCGGGATATTTTTTGTGATAGTTTTTAAAGATTATTTTCTTAAACGTCCAATCCACATTCCATTAAAAAATGTATAGCTTGTCCGTACTCCGCCTACGATTTCAACTCTTTAAAGAACTTCTTCTTACTTCTCCTCTTATAGAACTTCCCTCTATGGCGAAAAACAACAACACAAAAAACGCAAATGAGAATGAAAAACGGCATCAGCCCGGCTCATGTGTTCATTTGTTGGCCTGTAACATGGATGGCAAGAGACGATTCAATTTTCAACGCTACACAAGCGCTATAATAGTGTACGTCTAGTTCATTATTACAATGACTTTCCACCCAACGTGCACCCCACTTAATACATCCCGTCGTTCGGGGGCCTTTCAGAATCACGCTGTAGAAGCATGCTCACGACAGATGTGCGAGTTACACCTGGAAAGCGGCTATCTGGAGAACATTTACTAGCAACAGTAGCGACGTCAAGTGTCAGGTTCCATTCAGAACCACGGGGACGCGGAGGGTTATCCAGACGAAGCCATGATATCTCCTATGGCTAATAACTGGCTGGCACGTACAGGTTTACGGAACACGCTAGTGTGGCGTCGGGGAATTAAACACAGAGACAATTTAAAAGTATATACAGTTTGGTTTACAAAATTTACAAATGTATCGAAGTACCCCGTAAACATTTTCCGGTAATTCCCAACCGCCAGCCGCGATCTTACCATCCTGTGGGTTCCCCACATTTACAAGAGAAGCTCCATTTCGAGTGCACGCTCCTAGCGCGCCACTCACGTGACCTTCGTCACCCTTGCGACGCACCAGTTCGCACCAGCCTGGGCGTGAATTGTAAGCAAAGCGCCAGGTTTACAAGAACAAAACCCGCCGGCCTGAGGGAGTCGGCTCAATTCATACTCGCCGTCTTATCCCCACGTGACCACAGTTGAGCGCTGTAGGGAAGTTTACTGTCACGTGACACTTGCTGCAGTATAAGCCCGCGTCTACCTGGCTTTAAAAATGTCTGCCACTCCCAACACCGTGGGTGCTAGTTATAGTTCTCAGGTATGAAAGTGTTCGCGTACTCCTCCCACGCCGTGCGGTCAACGTGACGTTACACTAGTAAGGATTTATTAAGCACATAGCAAAATAAAGTTTCTTCATTGAACAATTCGGTGTCGAAGTGTGGGAATTCCGGAATAGTGATCATTCCTAGATGGTAACCAGTTTCATTCAGCGGGAGAAAGTTAATAGAACTAGCTAAGCAGTGGTCACTCAAGAAAACAAAACAAAAAAAAACGACGATGTTAAAAGATATTCATACTGAAACTTCAAAAAATCTACAACTTAATCAGTTTTGAGAAACGTGTGGATTTTGTTTTGTGTTGAACTGTTTTTTGTGAAATAATTACTGATTTATTTTCAATACTTTTCTCGTGTGTGTTTATTATTCACTGACAATTCTTAGAATGTTGATGCAGACTCAGGTGAGATTGCTCGTTACGTTAAGGACATTCGCGATTCTGATTTTTGTTAATTTTTTTTACATCTTGCACAACGTGCTGGTAGACATTTCTAGAATGACCCTTTTACTGACAACGTTTAACTTCTGAACTTTTGAATCTGCACTCAGAAATACAGTAGAAAGTGATAGATGTTAATATTTTTACAGCAATATTGGTAGCTGTGAAATCGGATTTCTGATCACAAGTTCATCTTAAGCAACCTCAAAGATTAAGTTATCAATGTTTAGTCCAAAATTTCGAAAATTAGAAAGTTATTCTTTTAATAACCTAAAACGTATGTTGACTACCATTTGAAACATCAAACCTTGTACAATGAACTATGTTCAGCAAACTGGACGAACTAAAAGTCACATATTTTTCAGTTTCTTCACTCATATGGAAGGGATTGCGCTATTTAAAATTGAAAACTCAAGAAACTCGAAATCACCTTTGTCATACCGCATCACGTTAATGTGCAAGCTACACTAATAAAATAGGAAGACACACACATATGTGTATTCTACATTCTGTTATCAGTTAAATTTCTCTACTATATACATTTCTTTACATTTTCTCGAGAAAGAATATTTTAAAGTAACGTAATTTATGAGTGTCGCTGTTCAACAAGCAGCAAAATTCTACAAAATCATTTCCAAAGACTTCCTACACATGTTGATTCGTAAGTCACGACTCCTCCTTTTGCGAGGTTGCCACTGGTAAATTCTACCGGCGTATAACTTGGCGTTACGTCGGCGGACTAGGAATTCCATTACTTTATAAAACTTTGGCTCCTTACTTTTCCAAGTTTTGCGCACCGATGCCCTCGCTACTGATAGAACTGCGAACATTCGCATTATTCAACATTTCTCTCTACAACTCCGCATTTCGCTACGGTGAAACTGAACTTCAATAATTCATTCAGGCCATTTATCTTCGCCTTCAATTCCGCCTTCGCCAGATAGTTCTCATTCAGCGAGCTCTATTAATTTAACTTTCCTCCCCGACCGGGCCGTTGACCTTCTTCCTAATCAGTATTTCGCCGAGGCGTAATGGACCGACACATGCTTACTCACGCAACTTCATGCATGAACATGAGCGCGGTAGGCAAAGCAAAGCGACGTCGCAATTTGGAAACTCCATATACGTGTGTGCGCTGGCAACCGCAGCGTCGGAGGCCGATGGCCGGAGTTCGCCGCTGCGCAGGGCGCCACAGCCGCAAATGACGTGTCACCTCGGAGGTTTACGAACTAGTGCATCCAACGGAATTAAATAGGACTCGGAGTATGTTAGAAACAGAAACAAAGTATTTAACAAGTACTTATTTAAGTATTACATAAGTATACAAAATGTTTATTGATGAAATATCGTCGAATAAATGCCTACAAGGATTAGCAATATTACACCGATTATTATTTTTAAAAAAATAATCAACTAATATATATATATATATATATATATATATATATATATATATATAAAGACGTTTATCAAGATAAATCATATCTTTTTTCATGTTTTCACTTAAAAGGTTATGTTTTAATAGTACAAAAATATAAATAATAAATGTTGTAACTTGTCGATTCTGGTTACATTTTCACTTATTTACATAAATACAAACTTAACTGCGGTGAAAATAAGGTAAATAAACTTGAACAAATAAAAAAAGAAGTTACTTAATCATCTAACATTCAAATATGAACGGTACGAATGCGGAAAACGTATGCTCATTAAATGAAATGACGACTTTTAATTTTTGAATGGGAATTCTAGCAGACGGCTGCCCTAATCAGTAGCTTTTCATGGTTTTTTGTGATCAAATCCAGAAAAGTTTTCGAATAGTACTCTAACAAATGGTTCGCATGAGTTCCCGTGTCATCATTGCTTCCTTATGAAATGCCTTCTCCTCTCCCCGTTCATAACCTTAAACTTGTATCCAATACGCTTCCACAAGTGTCGGACGATCTGTCGGGAGCTTAGAGCTTATTTGGGCTGACGGGGTGTTCTGAAGGGGAAGATACCTGGATGAAGTGAAATTCGTAAGCTTGCATGTAAGTCGGTGCCGGATCTGAAGTTCCATCGGGCGAATATCACCCAAGGAAGATTTTCGATGGATTCCAATTTAAACGCAACAATTTATTACCAAAAAACAAGCCGTTCAAACTTATAATAGTACTAGATATTACTAATCAATGTTACATCAAAGAGATGATGTAGATTAGTTGAAACCAGTTCCAATATCTGAAAATGTCTTAGCCATCGAGTTCGTTACAGATCAATTACATTGACATTATTACAAATTGATTTTTAAGATGATAATAACAGTACATCATGTGAAAAATGTACATTAAACACGCAGCGCAAAATATTTAACAAGCTTCTACAAATTCTTCCCTACATTGAACGTTTTTTTTTTATTTTATGAGCAAATGAAAATACAATATAAGTAAAAAATAATATATCATGTTATTTTTGTGAGGCACATTTCATCTTGAGACAAAACACATCAGAATTAGTCGTTTAAAATCTCAAATGTAATGGCAAAAGCATAACACGACACGAAAGGAAAATCATAAATATCCACACAGGCTAATATTTCTTTCACACGAATTCATAAAACAAATTGATTAAATCTCATAAAACTAATATCGTCAAGGATGAACAAAGTTAATCTCATATACTCATTTCTCTCCGAGACCATCTTTGAATCGCGACAAAAATAGAGCAAAAAGCAATATTTGCATAGCAGCGATCCGTGGAAAGAGGGCGGGTCAAAAGACGAAAGGCCCCGCGTGAGAAAGAAGATTGCAGTGGGACGCATTCATCACGCAATGGAAGCCTATCGACCACCTTTCAGCAGAGGGAGAAATTTAATCTACTCGAGTGAGCGGCACCACGTGATTCCACAACGTTGGCGGGCGGGTGGCGGGAGGTCGAGCGGGGAAGAGCGACACGATACGCGACACGTCACGACACGACACGATACGATACGATACGATACGATACGACACGACCCGACACGACACGACGTACGCACGACCACGCATTCGTCACGAGACACGATACATACGATAGTACGTCACGACACACGACACACGTCACGACAAGTTACGACACGACACGATACGATACGATACGATTACGATACGATACGACCCGACCGACCCGACCCGACACGACACGACCGTCACGACACGACACAATACGTCACGACACGACACGTCACGACAAGTCACGAGACGTCACGACACGACACGACATGATACGTCACGACACGACACGTCCCTGCAAGACGTGGCATGGCGCGAACTCAACGAAAGCGCATGCGGAGAGTCAAGACTAAAGAAGGATCTAGGGCCAGTTTAGATTGGGTATCCTGTACACAAAACCTGCTTAAGTGGCTCTGGGTATCACTGCAGTTCCTCTGATCGGGAGATTACAAGGTTCGAGTGTCGATGATGGCAGAAGTTTGGAGATGGGCTAAACACCTAGGTCGAACTCAGTCGCTGGTTGGAGGAGAATTCTAGAGGCCACATGCTTAACTCTGATCGGTGGTATTCTCTGATCAACTAGTTTCTCTGACCTCTAGTTTCTCTAATCAACACCAGGTAAATGCCCGAAAAGTTCTGCAACAAACGGGCAACGAAAAACGCGATTTTGTTTCCTCTTCTTTCTTCTATTTATGTAAATATAATATAATGAAAAAACGCATGCTAAATTTCCTCAGAGCTGGTGGGTAATTCGCCCTAATACCACCAAAATCATTTCAATTACCACAGCCAAACACGACCTCACCATTTACTACTGGAAAAAAACTAATGTAGAAAGAGATGTCTTACAGTGAGAAGGAAATGACGCGTACACAATTACTTCTTTCAACCCCATTTTTTCGTAGAACCGATTGATATTTGTATAAGAAAATTATTTTTTTTTTCTTTTCAGAGGCCACCTGGTAAAAGCGCTCAAAGACCAGATGCATTTCGCGTATTAACTTTTATTAAGCTGTCTCGCTGTTGAGTCAGTTCAGCGCAACGACTGCAGCGACTCTAATCAAGAAGTCCTAGTTTCGAGTCCCGACAGAGGCGAAATTTCCCGCAGTAGCTACATAGCTAGGTCATCCACACTAACTCAGCCACTGTGTGTGGAAGAGAATTCTAGCTGCCGGCTGCTCTCATTGGTAATTTGCTGTGGTATGTCCGCCCAATACCACAATGTTACAAATCGCAGAGATGTCGCAAAAGTAGGCAACACTGGAACGAGCAGTCAACTCAGCGTAAGTGACGTAACGCCGCTGCCGTCGGTGGCGGAAACGGCTTTCTGGTATTACTGACGCAACTTTTCTTGAACGATGGATTGAAGAAATGCGGTAAGAATGGGGTAATTAGTTACGAAATCGGCCACTTGATTTTATAAAGAAATTGCAATCTCTGGAGAATCAGCCACGCCTTCGCAACTTTCTCAATAATTTACGTTCTAACTTCCTCTGGAGTTCCAGGCATCTCCTGTGATGCATCTTTACTGGCTTTCATACACGTATTTACACTAACATGCACTATACTATTCCACACACCAGGACACCAGGCTTACTTATAGCTGGCCCTGGGTGAGACTATGCCCTACTGAGAAGGATACCTTGCCAGTGAATATGTAGGTCTGTGTCGAATCTCTTGTGCAATCGAGGGGGGATCTCCGGTATCTACCGCAAGATAGCATACACAACATCTACGGGGTTATAGATAGACAATAACTGCTCTTTGCAGTCCACTTTTAATTCTGACAATCAATAGTGTGATTGTATCTTAACATCTTTCGAGAACAATGAAGAAATAAACATGTCTAAAATTTAATCTGAAACAATTCTCAAGAAGAAAAAGATCGAGTTCCGATTCCGGAGTGACCTAAAATTAAACGGACGTACGACTCGCTTCCTAACTTCTTGCTCAACAGTCTTTGGCAACAGCAGCGTTGGAAAAGTGCCTGAGACAGTTGAAAGTAGGACTCCCCGTTTGCGACAAGGTTCAAACGCGAAGTCACACAGCAATGCTGCGAAGAAATGGAAGATTAGTGAAAGAAGAAGTATCAAAATATCTCATCTATCATTTTACAAACATGTTACGGCAATTTTCAGGGTGAGGTGGTTCATTATAAAATCATTGTATCGCTAGATTGATAACATACGAGTATGAGTTTTAGAAGTGCAACATTGCTAAATTTATCGTCACTATTCTTTGCATAATACTAGTTCCACTGCTTAAAAAGACATCCGAAGAGATAGAGCACAGTTTCATCTTTGGCTCATCCGATTGGCTCTTATCAACTCATATAACATATTTTATCATTAATCACCATAAATCACTCACTCTAATGTATAGCATGGAATACATATGTTGCAATAAGTACATAAATGTGTAGGGCTCAATATAAACATTCTGCACCGGATCTCCTGTTTTTATTTTTTGCTTCGTTTTAACTTCTACTCTCATTTCTTGAATTCTTAAATTCGATCTCGAATGAACAATTTTTTGAACACCTTATGTCAATCACGGAGTCAAAAAATTGTTGAAAAAATAATAAAAATTACATCTTATTCAAGAAACGTAAATTAAACAAGTAAGATAATAGTCCCTTCAATAACTTAAAATTATCTGTGAACTTGGAACACTATTAATTCATCTTGAAACGAATTGATAAAATAAAACGTGATTGACCAAAGTATTTCACGACAAATGAGACAAATACTCTATGTATTATTATCACACATTGTATTGGTGTTTCACCTATCTTGAAATTACATAATTGAATGGTTGTTTAATTTTAAAATTATTTTCCTATAATAATCTGAACGTAAGTTCTATAATTTAGAACAAAGTTATATGGACGTCAACTATTTCCTAATGCGGTGTCTACTGTTTTGTCTTAAATCAACTAATAATTAGTATAAGTTTATGGTTTGGGACTTTGAATTAAGTACGGAGACAGTAAGGCAGTAAAAGCCTCTAAAAATATTCACCCCTTTCCTGAAAATCTGACTTGTTATTAAAACATATTTGATGTGGTAAAAGCCTCTCTAAATAGTAAAAGCACATCCCGCAGATGGTCTTTGCACCAGATCCTCCCTTCCAACGAGATATTCCCTGGAATCTAGCATGAACCATTTGAGAGAGAATTCCTTGAATTGAGGGATGATCTCCTGTACGGTGTTGACCGTCGTCTACCCTCGTCAATCCCGCATCGATGAATAGCGCTCACAATTTGCGCAGGATGCGAAGGAAGAATTTACGTTAGGTTTCCAGGAACTGGGAGAATATGCAAGTAGAGCACGATTTCACAACACCCATATTCTGGGAGCTCATCTTCAATTCCGAGCGCAAACAGCTTCGCCAGATCACATGTGCAATTTCCAGTGCAGTCAGAGACATATTCGCACTAGAGAACGGGACGTTACAAGGATCCAACACGGTCATACGGGTCAATGTTTTGTTTTTTTATATTTTTTGTGCGTACGTATGTTCTCGAACATATTTATGTTTTCGAGGACGGTTATGCGTTTGTCTGATATTTGTGATGCAGTTGTCCGATATGCGTCAATAAATTGTTTAGTTCCATACCAAAGCCATTCCACTATTTGTAGAACACAAACGGGGACTTCAGACCGTGAGGTCCTAAGGTTCAGAGTACCAAGATTTTCGATACTAGCCACATAGCGTGAACGAATTCATCCGTAGTCTGGAGGAGAATTCTAGCGGTCAGCTTCTCTGAACAGTAGTTTTCCTAGGTTTCTCCGTTCAACATCGAATTCCGGAGCAGTACACTAGCAAACGGGCCACGAATTCCGTGTCATCTTTCCTTCCTCGTTCTTGTCACATCCCCCTACTTAAACACACTTACCATTATATGCACAACACTATGTCCTGATGAAGGTCACAATCCACATGGACAAAACGTTAACTAATATTTTACTTGTAACAATTCTAAAATGTAAATATCTTGTCCTTGTTCAACATTGATTTATGTAATAGTCTAGTAGCTAAGATTAAAGAACTTTCATATTTATAACAATAAACATAAAGCAGACGTACAAAATCATATTATGCATTACAGATTTGAGTGATATAATTCCAACACAATGTGCGGGTGAAGATTTCAATATAACGACAAAGTACAGCCGGGTTGAAGAAACGTGTCATGTGTAAAATTAATCGCTCAGGAAAACATTATTCATTTTTTACTACACGTAAAACTTGATCTCATTCAATGTTGGTGGCAATAACTATTAAACGTTAAGGACTTACTAGATAAGATACTATTAAATGTCAAGGAATAACCAAATTTACACAGGTAAATACATTATTAATTCCTGTATTTTAATTCAAAAATTTTGTAATGAATGCGCAATTATGAGTGTGATCAAAGAATATTGGCAAGTAAATTGTTTCTTTGTTATATTCATATGGTCAAGACGCTTCTTAATGTCCAATTGTATACTACTACTACAGTACCTCTTTACCACCCCTTAAGCCCGCGCCCTGGGGGAGGTACAGCCAACTATTGGACTAGAATTATTTATTTTTACTTTCTCACCCTAACAAAGGAATTCAACGTAACAAGGGAGTTATGTAATCGGACGGAAAACGGCAATATTTTCGGGAAAATACTTGGATAAATCCTGTTGCTAAATATAAAAAAACGCGGTGTAGCCAGAATCTATGTTTGTGGGTGATCTGGGCTGTCCGGGTGACGCCGCGTCGAAGGCTGAGTTGCTGACGTTTCGACCATCCTGTCGTGGTCTTCCTCAGGGCTGGTATGCTGGTATGCCGCATACCAGCCCTGAGGAAGACCACGACAGGATGGTCGAAATATCGGCAACTCAGCCTTCGACGCGGCGTCACCCGGACAGCCCAGATCACCCACATGACTCTGGTCGCGGAAGCCTACGACTTCATTCAGAATCTTTGTTTGTGTAGAGCAAAATCAAATTGAGTGCAAAACGACAGTCTGCCCGTCTGTGATCAATGCAAGCGCAACAGTTTTTCTTGAAAATTTACATTCCTCAATCGATCTACGTGACCTCGAGGCTCTGAGAGTTTCAAACAGATATTTTGATTTTTCAGGGTACTTTACATGAAGCCTCAAAAACCTTTTTCAATTTTTGTTTAAAAAAATAGTCCACATTTTTTATCAAACTTTGTTTTTCTGTTCCAGATTTTTTGAAAAGTGCATTTATTGGGGAGTGGCTTCCTAGAACTATGAAATAATCATAAATATTTTTATTTATAAAATATATTTTTTAAAGACGGATCTTTAAATAAGATCATGTTCAATTCTCTGAAAATTAGTAGTTTTCGTGTAATTAGGAGCAAAATATAGGCACTTAAAATAAACCAACATCTTTTCTCAAAAATCGCTTCATTTAAAAAAAATCGCGAATAAGAGGGATGTTTAAAAAAATAGCATTAACCTAAGTTTCGTTAAATTCTATGAATTTCTAAAATTGCCAAATTTTGAAATAATGCGATAAAATATGTACTGTTGTAGTTTGACTAAGACATGGAATTAAATCAAATCAAATATTGCACACTACATTATCTATTCGTGATATGCATAAGTTATATCCTTCTATCGAAAATCGTGAGGTAGTACCTTTCGGCGGGGCGAGGCGGCGTGAGGGCGGCGCGGGGGCGGTGTGGGAGCGGCGTGAGAGGTGAAGTGGTGGGCGGCGCGAGGGCGGAGTGGGTGGCAGTGCGGGAGCGGTGCGTGGGGTGGAGTGGAGAGCGGAGTGAGGGCAGAGTCGGTGGCGGAGCGGGGGTC
>BOPP01000041.1:2380305-2392209 GCA_017312745.1 Gryllus bimaculatus | reverse complement strand
TATTCCGTTTAGTTGTTTGGTGCCCTGGACAGAAACGATGACGTTTGTTTGGTTTTCCCCTTTCGGTCTTGATATTTGGAGATAGAGATGAAATATTAATATTCCTACTTTCTGACAGGTACGGAGGATTTTTGGTCGTCCACAGAAGAATTGCTGAAGAAAATTTTTCTGCTGTCTACAGTTCATGATAATCACGAAAAATGAAAAAAATTTCAGGTTTGATAACAAAGCAACTTATACCGAGATGTTGCTGGAATTAAATACTTGTCAAATAGGTTGAAATATTTCAAATAACTGCTACAAATTAAATGTCCAAAACTGCCATGATAAAATTTTATAGTTTCGGTTGTGTAGTGTAGCTACTATTTTTTCAATAATTTTTTTTTATATTTGAAAGGAGAATACGTACGGTAGTGTATATTTTCTTCTATGATTTAATTTTACGCCAAAAACATCTGAACAACTAACAATATGCAACAAGTTTTAAAATTGATTGCATTAGGATCATGACAGTCCATAACTGCAAAATATCGGTGCCGTATTTCATTCGAAATGTAAATATTTCTTCTTATGTTAAAACATATTAGAGCGTTAATTTTGAAAATCTTCCGAGCTTTTTATTAATTTTTCCGCAAATCCCCTTTCACCAAACCTTTCTATGTTTATATTCCACCTCATTTATCTAAAAATAGCTTGAATTAATTACCATTTCATTTAAGATTTATTTTTCGTGACAACCCGCTCTGTCGGCCTTAAGACGAGCATCATCAAAAGGCTGTTCTTGGGAGACGTTGCACACGGCGCCTTGCCATCATTGCGGAGGAGCGTCGGGTGGGGGGGGGGCGGGGTCGGATTCGAAGGAGGTGGGCTGGCACGCGGACTGCCGATGGTGTTGCAGAGACGGGGTGGAGCCGGAGGTGTGGTTGGGTAGCAGGAGGGAGGGAGGTGAGGCAGAGACGGGACGGAAAACTCGAGCGCGACCTGTGGCGGTTGACAGAGACGGTTGACAGAGGCGGTGACAGAGGCGCTGACGAGCGCGGAGACAGAGGCGTGACAGAGGCGGTGACAGAGCCCGTGACAGAGGCGGTGACAGAGCGGTGACGAGGCCTGAGTGACAGAGGCGGTGACGGAGGCGGTGACGGAGGCCGGTACGGAGGCGCTGACCGGAGCGGTGACGGAGGCGGGACGGAGGCGGTGACGGAGGCGGTGCGAGCGGTGACGGAGGCGGTGACGGAGGCGGTGACGGAGTCGGTTGGCGGTGACGGTGGCTGGTGACGACGCGTTGACGGGACCGCGGTGACGGACGCGGTGACGGACGCGGTGACGACGCGGTGGACGGAGCCGGTGACGGACGCGGTGTCGGACGCGGTGACGGACACGGTGACGGACGCGGGTGACGGGGTTAAGACGAAGTGGGGACGAGGATGGGTGCGGCGGAGGGTTCGGGGTTAGCGGGGTGGGTATTAAAGTTGGGTGGGAGACGTGGCGGGGTTTGGGCGGGGGTTAGAGACGGGGCGCGCGGTTGTTTGCGGGGGATTGGCGCGCCGGGATGGTGGTGAGGCAGGGGCGGGCGCGACGCTAGGGAGCGGGGCTTTGGGCGCGGCCGGCGCTCAGCCATCCCATTACATAAATCGCGGGGCGCGGCGCAGAGCGTCGGGTCTCAGCTTTAAATTAATAAAGGATAAAATAGCACGCGTGCTCGGCGTGCGTTTCGCGCTCTCCCACATTTAACAGAATGATTAAAACGGCCCCGATTGCGAACGCAGTTTAGCGACAGAGCCCCCAAATAATCCCCGAGAAGGCTCTTTTCGCCGCCTCCGCTTCCGCCCCCTTTCGCCCCCCTCGCCGCCCACGCCGCCGCTCCGAGCATCGCCGCCTTGCCTGGACGCGCATATACAGTTCAGAAAAACACTCCAACACTCGCGCGCGCATGGCATCTGGGTCGGAGTCTCTTTGAATCGTTAAATTCGCTATGCGACAGCAATTGTGATGATATTCCTGGCTTGGGATGATGTTCACAGAGGGGAGAGAGGGGGAAAGAGGGGAAGAGAGGAAAATACAGAGGAAGAGAGGGAGAGATAGAAAAGGTACGAGAGATGAAGAGAGGTGAAGAGAAGGAGAGATAGAGACGGTTATAGATGGGGAAGAGAGGGAGGAGTAGAAAGGGAAAAGGAGAGAGAACGGGGAAGAGAAATGGGAAGAGAGGGAGTGAGATGGGAAGAGAAGGGATGTAAAGAAAGGGAAGAGAAGAGAGAAAGAGTGGGAGAGAGGGAGAGAATTGGAGAGAAAAGGAGAGAGAGGGTGAAAAAAGGAGAGAGAGGGTGAAAAAAGGAGAGAGAGGGTGAAAAAAGGAGAGAGAGGGTGATAAAAGGAGAGAGAGGGTGAAAAAAGGAGAGAGAGGGTGATAAAAGGAGAGAGAGGGTGATAAAAGGAGAGAGAGGGTGAAAAAAGGAGAGAGAGAAGGAAAGCGAGAGAAAAGGAGAGAGGAGAGAGGAGAGAGGAGAGAGGAGAGAGGAGAGAGGGAGAGAGGGAGAGAATAACTGTCAATGAAACCAGCGATATTCGAAGAATTTCAAATAACCTTTACATTAGTAAATATTAAAAGGGGAATCTATCAGCCAGTTTTCCTGAAGCTTTTGCAAAGCACTTCGAATTTCTATTTACATCCTCAGTCAACCATTTCTACCGTAAAACGTTCACCCATGCCTACCAAACAATACTTTTAACACCAAAATCTCCCTCGCTGTGTATCGCTCCTCCGAGCGATTCTAAGCTCCCCACGAAATAGCTCGCCTCTCCTAACCGCCTCCACCCACAGGCTGTCCTGACCGCAACACGACCGCTAGCGCCAGTCCTGTCGCCGGATCCGATTAATTCGGAGCCTCCGCCCACCTCCATCTCTGATTCCTCTCTCCCTCTCGCTTGCTGGAGACCCACGAAGCAGCCCCGCCCCACCTGACAATCCAAACCTCAACCACCTCTTAACTGCCTGCACAATATATCTCGATCCATCGCGATGTACCCCTACCCATTCAAAGGAATCTCACCCAATCCCGGATTCAACTCGACATATCGCGTCGCAGCTAAACTGACTGTCTCATTCCTCCCAACCCGACCCTGAAGACCAGTCATCCTTCGGATGACCCCTTTTCTCTTCTCCAATCCAACACACTCGGTCATTATTACTCCACCAATTTACGTATTCCCCCGTCGTAGTACGCCACGTGCCGCTTTTATTGCTTTCCTACATTGTTCCCTCTCAACCTACTCTGCACACACTTTCTCTGAGTCTTCCAACTTGCCCTTGCTCTATTTCATATTTTCTCCCATTTCTTGGCCTTCCTGTTCCTTTCAATTCTACCGATTTATTTTATTTCCTCCATTCCCCATCCAACATACGAGCTTCATTACCAACACGCCTCGCTCGATCGGATGAAACTTCGCCTCTTCCTTGCCATGGACGACAGAGAACCCTTTCACTAGCGTGTCAGTCCACACTGCAGACGGCTCGGTCACGACTGGTTCCCAAGCTTTCACATCACCATTCTCCTCCCTTTTTAATCCCCTATTGCAGACGAAATGACGCTCACCACCTTGGTCCGTTCACTTGTAGGGAAATGCTCCGCGCTTGTAATGGTGTGAGAGTATGTTGTGTTTCCGAGCGGGCCCTCTACTGTGGTCGCTAGCCCTGCCCACTTGATCACTAGTCAGATTCGTGTTCTAAACAGGTGATGGAGTTTCTCTGGAACACAAGACCTAATGGCAATCGACAAGCCGACTTGCGGGTTTTCCTCGTCCAGATGGCTCCAAAAGGAAAGCACCGTCCCAGCCTGAACACACTCTCAGCTCCTTTCAGAACTTTCACATGAATGATAGTGTAGTACGTATTCATATAAGTGTGTATGTATGTATGTATGTGTAAGGGGAGAGGATATGCAAAGGAAGAGGAAGGAAGAACCGAACGCCCTCAAATACCCGTTTGTTAAGCTACTTCTCCTGCAAACACCTATTACAGACTAGAGAAACCACGAAAAACTACCGATCAGAGTAGCTGGCTTGTAGACTTCTTCCCCAATCACTGATTGAATTCGACTTAGAAGTATTAACACCGGTTCGCTTCTAGAAAGAGCCCCGCTCTTGTGAGCTCAACGGGTGGAGCGCGGCGTGTATGACAGGCCACAAAAGACGCATGCAAGGGATTAAATGCCGCGCGAACCCGAAATTTTGAAGAGGGAAAGAAGTAAAGGAAAAAATAAACAGCGCGCTGCAAAGAGCCGGACAGTAATTCATCGTTTAAAAAAAAATTGCGCGGACAAAAAGAGGCCGGATTGTGAGGGATTTTGCGCGGTAAGCTGATAAATACACGCGGGGCGCAAACGGCACGAGGTCGGGTGAGCGAGCGGAGAGAGGTGAACGTTACGGATGGGAACTCGACGTTGTCCTCTGCCATCGCCATGCCGTCACGCATCGCAGCAAATAATCGCTTCTTTATGGCTGCGAGAGCGTGTAGGTGAACACCCGTTCACGACCATGAAATTTTTAGCAGATGCCATTGTAAATGCATTTCATGTAATGTCATCCATTCGAGAAATGTGCAAATATTCCGAAAAGTAAAAACCAGCAAATATTTAAAATGCTTCGTATATTTATTACAAATCGTCGTAATGTTTGTCGTAAATTTTACTGATTCATTACAATTTTTCTCATATTAGTGTCGCGAGTTTCGTTGACATTATGATTAGTAATTTACAACAGTTAAATATTTCACAACATTATAAAATTTTCAACAGTGTTTTATAGTGGTTATAGACACGTTTAGAGTAAAAAGTGATTTGAAAACTTTGTGATATGAACTATCAATGTACATAATATTTTATTTTTTTCATTCAGATTCTTAGAGAATAGGTTGAGATATATTGAAAAATATCTGTTTAGACTTACATATACAATTTGCATAGATCTCAGAAAGAAACTATTAGAATACTAAATTAAATTTACATATAGAGAAAAACAAAAGAACCTTTCCGCCATTTCCTAAAACAATATAAATGAATACGAGACCACATTCGGTCCGTCAATTAAGAGGAGTTCGACGTCTAAAACATGCAATGTATCTTTCATTTAGTCCAAGGGGTCCATGTTTGGCCAATATGTAGAAAGTGAAGAGCTTGTGAATTCAGACCCATTTCATGCAGCAGTTGATGAAAATATTCATATTAACACATCAATTGGCATCAATCAAATTAATTACTGTGTGTACTGAGATTTACATGCGCTATTTCACTGTAAGTTTATTGCCTGCACCTTGGCCACAAGAATTTCCACTGTTAATTTAGAACATCATTAAAACGGTACTTCGTGTAGGTGTTTGATCTATTTCAGCGGACACAAGCCGTTAGATAAATCTGCAAAATTGATTATGAGGTACTAATTTTGTTTCGAATATCTGGTATTATTTCCTCGTATAGTGACTCGTTAATTCTTACAGTCCAGTCCTGCAATTTCGAAGTCGAATGAAGACAGATTTTCGATGTCAGTTAAAGTCACACACTGATAGACAAGATCAAAATCAGGTGGATGGATCAATGACTATGACGACAGCAAACACTACCAATAAGAACACACGAATGGGATGGTATAACGAAGAACTAGGCCAAGAGAACATATTTTGTATTAAAACATGAATTTATAAAGTAAACTTTCAAATAATAATTAATTATTACAACATTAGAAATGAATCTTGATTTACGTTTTACGGCAAGATTTCTCCATTTTGTGTAATGGTACTTTTAACCCCCCCACAGATACAAATCACAAATGTGTCTGAGAGTCATCGTTTACAGAGATGTGTGTATTTTTTTTCTGCTAGAAAAGGAGGTTACTGCTAGAGATGCAGAAATTTCCCTGAGCAAGTACAACGCAAGAGAGACAGGCCGAACGACAGGACGATCAACAGCCTGAGCCACAGCTGCAATTCTGAAACGACAAATTCTCAAAAACGGTTCCACATATCTCAAGGAATATTTGCATATAGGACCATGTCTTACTTTTCTACCATCAACATTCTGAAAGCTTTATTTCAGTTCGACCATTAGAAATTACTAAAATTGAGAAAAGGGGGAAATGTTATTTTATGTGTCAATTAATCACTGCAGAGAATAGGAGTGAACCAAACATGGAAGTTAGCCAAGTTATAGAAACTAACTAGTATGAGAAATTATTTTATTCTTAATGCCATTCGTTAGTCTTTCTTTATAGATGCAGCTGATGTGCTTTCACATAAAGCATTACAAAGTAGAACGTCTCACTAAAAACTCTATCCAATTCTCATATACGCGTTTCTCTTTGTTTCATCTGCTTTTCTTATTTTCGCCACTTCCTGTTCGTATCCCTGACTTTTATAGCTCTTCGCATGTCCCTATTAAACATATGAATCATTATACGTTTATATGTTCTCGTCTCCCTATCGCCTTCTATTCCTGCTCCTTCTCTCAAGTTTTCTATGCTTACCGTATCTCTATCTCCACTTCCACCGTTACGTAATATAAATCTTTCTGTATCATCTTCATTTATTATCAGTTTTCGAACTTATCCAGCACGATCTAGGGTGTTGGTTATACACACTTCTGCTACATCGATTAACCTTTCTCGCATCCCAGTGATAAGGATATAATAACGTTGCATTACGCCCCTTATATCTTATACCTTTAATAATATGATGATTTATATAAAGAAATAAATGTATTATAGCATTTTAGGTATCAGTAATAAAACCATAACTTCCTGTGGTACAACTATCAGAAATATGTACTGTAACATTTTAAGTATAAATAATAAAACCTTAACTTCCTATACCACAATTATAAGAAATTTAGTCGGTAATATCTCATCGAAAACTGGACATTTTTTGTGACGTGTTCGGGAAAGAGGTGTCTGCCCAACTAATCTTCGTGATATGCGTTTTAAAGTTTTATTCTTCCACTTTGGCGCAACTAATATTCTGGAAACTTAATATTCTCAAGAAAATTTAATATTGTAAGTTTCCTTGTGTACGAGTATTATACATACAAATTAAGTAATTAGTTTACATTTTTAATCAATGAAAAAGATATATTTTGTACCTACGTATATTAACTTATATTTTAAATTATGTATTCCATAAATCAGATCATAAACTCTTCCGGGTCGTTAGGAGAGAGTTATCGGACAGCGAAATTTTTCTGCAAAACATTTTGAATCTTTTCTAATCACAAGAAAGTTTGCTCACATTCTTTCAGAAAAATTCATTTCAATAAGTATGTTTGTTAAAAATCATCTTCACACATTTCCCCCTAAATTTCACTCATTTTTACAATACATTATTTACGTAATCAGACAAGGTTTCAGGCTCAGCCGCCGTTTCAAAGCAACGTCTTTCACTTTTATCCCGGATATTGCCTTGTCAAAAGCCTGTGTAATCATAAAGGAACTTCAAAGTTTCTCTGGAAGTTTGGAAAACTGAGCGGAAAGAGATGTGTTTCTTCCTCAAAGACGTGGTAATGAAGAATATCTGCACAAGTGAAGATGTGTAACGTAATAATTATCGCATGAATAATAACTCTTTCAACATATTAAAACTTGATATATATTAAAAAAAGTTTTAAATCATCCATTGAATTTCTCAATTAATTTGTACTTACTCTGAATATTTAAAATTAAATCTTCAATCTATAATTAAAATTTCCAGATTACATATAAGTAGAAAATGACACGTAATCAATTTCACAAAATCGAATACAAATAAAAAATAATAAAGTAGAAGCTGTACAACTACGTGAGAATGTACCGTAGGCATGATAGTTATAGAATAATATTGGATGAAATAATTTTAAGAAAACAAACTCTGGTGGAATACAAGTTATGAAACTAAACAGAATAAGAATTGCACATGAAGTGGCAAATATAATCTGGTATAGCAGTAGTGTTTCTTTCATTTGCCTCTCATTAAATGCATACATACAAAACAGATGGCGTTTCAATATTTGACGGGATTATTGACTTCTTCAATTTGCAGGTATCAAAAAACTAATTTCACAAAACTCTTTTAGTAAGTCGCATACAGTCTATAATACATGAATAAGCTTATACTGTTAAATTCTTATACTGTTAAATTAGTCTCAGAAACATTACCTTTGGAATCATCTCAAAAGCATGTACTATGACGTACTCCATTAATGAGAAATGAAAATTCATACAAATTGGTTCAAATATCTGCAATCATAAGTCCATAGCGGTTTGTTTTTCATAATTTGGTTTTAATGTATTGTATTCCATCAAGTGTTTACAATGTGTATTTTGGTGCTATCCCTTTAGTTCATTGTGGTACAGACCTTAACCTAAAAGTCAAGCACTGTTCACTATAAATAATTCATAAAACTCGCACAAAATCATAAAACAGAACAATAAGAAAGCAAACATGAGAAAACAACAAAACAAGTAAATTATATCTCATAAAACACTTGAGAGATGAAATATCTCTTTTATAAATAATTGCCTTAAGCGTACAAATGTCATTCGAAATACCTATTTAAATAAGCAAACGATAAGCATTCACTACAGGAGGCCGAAAATATACTACGTAATTCAATTTATTTATACAAATAGTCAAATATGCTACAAGCAAAATTTATAAACAAACGAAAAGCATATGGAAATCTGGGAAAGTACTTACGCCTTCACCGAAAGTGTAGGAGGTTGCGACGTAGGGTGCAGTTGTTGAGGTACAAAAGGTCAACAGAGAGCCAGGATTTTGAGTTCTATGCCCAGTATCGGCAACAAGCAATACGTTTTGCACTTGAAAATACGAAAAATATAACATAATTCGTGTTGCAACGAAGTACTTACTTTGTTTGTCTACATTCTTTTATCTTCAACGACACTTGTAACAATAGTTTTAGAACATAATTTTCAAAAATGTTTTCATTTCATAGTTAGTTTGAATATCAGTTTGCAACTTTTTCTCTACAAACATGAGTGGACATCTTTTTGAAGAGTTTTAAGATTTAAAATGTTACCTTTTGCCATGAACAGGGAACATATACCAATATTACATTTTTATGTAGCCTAAAACTATCACACAAGTTTCAACATAAGAATTTCAAAATCACTCAGTGCGAATGAAAAAGTATTAATAGAGACGAAAAAGTGACTAACTTAAAAACAAGTGTTACCACTTGTATACATTTCGAATTTTTAAATTTAGCTCAAAGCTAAAAGACCACGGCTTATAAGCGTTTCTTGGAACTAATCGAATATAACTTCCTGCATTTTTACTTCCGCGCTTCTGAGGTATTAATTTTCCCCAAATCGTCGGAATTAACACATAAAACATTAGGCCAGGCACAACCATCTGTTATATGCACTTTTCGTCACGTGCCTCCTAGATGGCAGCACAAACAGAAGAGCAGTGACGCCTTTTGAATCTCAAGTAGTGTTGTATTATTATTATCATTATTATTATTATTATTATTATTATTATTATTATTATTATTATTATTATTATTATTATTATTTGAAACCTTCCGGCGTCAGTTACAAGCCGTTTGATAAACGGTGTAAACGAAGAGAACTCTTGCAAGAAATGAGTTATAGGATTGGCATGTGAACCAGTTTTGTAAACGGCTAGAGCTTATAAAATTCGTGAAATTTATGAAAAGTTATAGAGCTATGGAATTGAAGTGTGCGCCGCCGCAATTGAGTCGCACGTACATTCAAAAGGCAGGTCAGCAGTGCCTCCTGCACCGCACGGAAATTGAAAACTCAAAATGATAAATAATGAACAACTTGTGATATCTACGCTTTTAGTCAACTTCCTCAGTTCTTATGACAGTATTATAAAGATTGAGCTGGCAATACTTCTTAATGTCTTTAGAACAAAATACTGTGTACTCCATATCAGAGGTAATAAACGAGTCATCTTTACAAAGTCGGCTTTCGAATCATTATCATCTTTTTAAGTGCTCTCCTAAATATCTAGTAAAGTTGTTGGAAGCATTAAAAAACGAGTCCATCTGATTGCATCGACAGTAAAATTTGTCTAAACCGCAATCGGTGCGGACAAAAATACGGGGTACGAAGGTTTCCGTTTTATGATGGATTGTCCACATTATGACGCTTGTGGTATTAATATGTGCACTATCTATCAAAAACTACATTAAATTTAAAGTGTATTAATGTACCACTGTACATTATTTTTAATGTAATTTGTTATTTTAAAGGATATTAATATATTTTCCAATAAATTAAATGCTTAAATTAAAATCAATGTAGATTTAATGTACGACTGTACATGAAACGTAATGTACCTGGTACATTAGAACTAGATTAATATGTTTGTACAATAAATTGAATGTCTAAATTAAAATTCACGCAGATTTGATATACAATAATCTCTCTTTAATGTGTTCCATATTGTTTAAAAACATTGAAATATTTTATTCCACTATTTTAACTAATGTACAATAAATTTAATTTTTTAAGTTTATATTTAATCTGTACTATAATTAATCATTTTTTACATTAAAGCATTTAGTTTACTATTGTTTTTGAATATTCACTATTCTCAGTTGTGTTTCGTTTTTGCACGTTTTCCTGATTTGGGGTCTCACCTGGATTTGTTTTGGGAGAGGTCTTAGGGAATTCCGAAATTCTCCGGTCCCGTGCAGGCATGACAAACGGTACGGGATTCCCAGCCTGCCTATTTCAAGTACCCAAGTGTTTGAGATGCATTCGTATTCTGAATCTCTTATCGTGTTCTTAAGTTTTTGAGGAATAGTGACATTTCTTAAACTTGTGCAAAATCAAATAAATATCATAACATTCTGATATAAAAGTCTGTGAAACTTATGAATTTTATTCTTCATGTTCTCGTTAGAGCAGTCTCCTCGAGCGGTTGTCATCGAGAGAAGCTGAACTAATTCAGACGTTTTGAATTTGTCAAGATAAAGTTAATAATAATTAGTATTATTTATTTGATATTATTTTCATTATGAACATTTTTTAATATTATTTTCATAAAATGTGAAATTAGATTAACTCCACCTATTTTTGGATATGTGCTGCAGATTGCAAGTGACTGTCTAAATATACGAACGGTACAAACAAATTAAGACAATAAAGTAAAGTTCAGGGAATGAGTGTGGCATAGTAAGTTCAAAGCAAATAACTGTATGCTAAAAGAAAAAGTTATATTTTGCAAAGACCTTATTGAAGGTGTGATAATTGCCAGCTATTATTTTTTAGGATATACCTACTCTGCAAAATCATAAACAACCCTCGGATTCATACGAAGGTATGTTGGAGTTGTATTACAATAACGCAATAAATTATAAATAATGAATCATTAAATAACGTATTACTATCGATAGAACATTTGAGATAAAATTGTTACACTCCATACTTAAAAACGTTTAATAAATAGGCAGTTTGTCTCAGTTTTAAGTAAAAGGAAAATTGCATTAAAGAAATCATCAATAACCGTTCCGTTTTCGCGTTATATAAGTTCCGTTTTAAGTTGTACAAAATGCCATACAGCTTCGCCAGTCTAAGACATTTTCCGGTTAAAACAGATTTCCGACTTGTGCAGGTTCTAGTTTAGACATATTCTACTGTGCTAGTATCTCACTGGGATGCACTTATATTTAAGTGTATCAGTCGATGTGAAATAAAATAAAGGGAGTATATGCAAAACGAAACTGCACACGCCAATAGCGAGACAGCAGAAATGAAAAAGTAAAGTAGTGATAGAAAGGTTACGAACATCTGTTAGCATAAACAAATGAAATGTGAATTGAATTAATGCCTTATTTTACGTGGCGAGACTCGGGCCATTAGGCCCACTCTTCCGTCTGACCACTCAAATTTCGC
>BOPP01000041.1:2358057-2374788 GCA_017312745.1 Gryllus bimaculatus | reverse complement strand
GAGACCCATCGCCCGCCTTCCGTCGTCGTCGTCTTCTTCTTATCGCGAGCCACGACGGCCGAGCCGAGACAAAGTGACGCAAAGCGGCTTCTGACAGCGCTGTCCCGGGCACCGCGCCTTCTTGGGGAACTGCCACTCAGCGCGCGATTCCTCCGGGGATTTGGAGCTTCGCAGGGGGCGCTGACGCGCGTGGTCTGGGACCCTCGCGAATTCGTGACATCCCTCTGTACATGGTCTACTAGCCCTTTTTCGGCCCACGGGTAGAATCTACGTATCCTCTCACTCTTTTGCCGAAAATTTACGAACTATCAGATGTGTTTTTAGTGAGTTTACGTTTCTGAATAAATACGTATTAACGGCGTAATATAGGGAGTGTAAGGAAAGTTGTAGACTGCTACGCAAAAACGATTTCGTGGTTCTTTTCAAAACGTCCGTCCGCCCGTCCGCCTGTCCGTCTGCCTGCCTGCCAGTCTGTCTGTGAACTCTCCTATCACCTAAACCACACGTTTTTTTTTCTACAATGAAGAAACCCCTATCTGTCTCGAGTCGAAGCTTTGAGATTTGAGAACATTCTTTAAAATTGGCGGGTAGTTTACCTAGAGCCTACCGGATATTTTCAAAAACGGCTTCAGATTTTTTCTATACATTTCTTGAATTGAATTGAATTGAATCCTTATTTCACGTGGTAAGACTCGAGCCATCGGGAACGCTCTTCCGTCAGACCACGCAAATTTCGCTACGCTCCTTTCACCAACTAGTAGAGAAAGGAGGTATTTCATGAGGGAGAGACAGGCGAATTTAATTTAGCTCAGAGGCATCATTTAGGCTCGAGGACCTTTTACATGCAGGTAAATCTACACAAGACCGCCGTCTTTACTTCCCATCGGAAGGAAGACGTACGAAGGATTTGTTCGCCCTTAAAAATCCACGGCTTCGATCGGATTTGAACCCTCCAACTTAGGTATAACAGTCCGATACGCTAACCGTTACACAATCGCAGCAGATAGTTGCCGGCGATTTCATGTAAAAATATAGTAAAATACTCCTGTGGAGGTGGCATAGGTCCCAATTTCACGATGAACACTGAATTAAAAAAACTGCAAAAGTTTGATTTTTCGCTTCTTCCTTCAACTACAAACTTCAAGATAGAAATTTTTACTTCAAATAAAATTTATTCTCAATAGTACGTTCTTTCATTAAAAACATGTATATTTGTGTGAAAATTTTACTAGTTTCCGCGCAATATTGAGTACTATTTTAAAAAATTACAAAAATGAGATTTTCTTCAAAACCGCTGCAATTTTTTTAATTAAATTTTTGGTAGGGATGTTGTTAATTGTACTATCTAAGATAACATTAATGCCAAATTCTTATATTTGTTATTCTTATAGTTCTTATTGCGCGCTTCAATGTGAGATAAAGTTCATTATTTTTCAGAAATTACACAATATTAATGTTTTTGAATGATTTCTCACGCTGTTAATACGCTCATTACCAGCAATTTGTAAAACTGTTGTATTTTTGACTTAATTTGATTCTTTAAACTTCTAGTGAAATTGTTCGATAACGCAAAAAATTTATGTGAAAAAGAACTTCAAATTTCTAATTTACAGTAGCCATTTTCTTTAAAGCGGCTCCAAATTTTTCAAAGGGAATTTCATTTAGAACAAGGTATTTCTGTTGTTGCCGTTATACGTATTACTTATATATTTCATTTTTTTTACTCAGAGTGATTACAATACATGATATGGCAATTGTAAAATGTATTCAAAATATCTAAATCGTCTTTTTCTTGTTCTGAACTTGCCATTATTCTTTAATAGTAACTATTCCACAATATGTATGATTTTTATAGCCATTTATTAGCTTTCCTCAAGAGTCAGTATTTTTTTAAATCACAAATTTATAATCAGAGAAAGTATTCATAAATTCAAAAAGTAAATCATTTGCTTCATATATCTAGTTCGTTCGTCTGTGTGTATTTTCTGTGTCTTCCAAAAATACATGAATGTTTCGAAACTCGATTTTTTTTCAAGCAAGTAAACGTGGTAGCTTTTTTCTACTTTAAAATTAGTATTTTATTTGAAGACGTGAGTTGAATGAAACCATTTTAAATTTAAAACTTTTTCTTTCTCCTTAAATTTCATAGACTGCTATCTTTAAAAATAACGTCAAATTCTAATGTGATTAAACATGTTTTCAATCCTATATATTAATTTGTTTTGTTCCTCTAGTCTATTCACATTATTTAAATAAGAATGTACTGCCCAACTAATTAATTTTTACTTAGAATGATTCCTTTCTCCACAGGTTAAGTGAACAGAAGAACGAACTTATGCCCATAGAGGCTTATGCTCAACCTCATATAATATATTATTTTATTTAATTATATTTTTGATTTGTATTGTATAAACCAGTTTGCGTACAGATTGCCTCCTCTCCGGACACTATTCTTAATTTCTTTGAAACTAATCTCACCTTTCCTTGCATCACCATGTGGTGTGTCACCATGTAGTGTGTCTCGACAGAGGTCAAAGGCTCTCGGCACTGCGGGGCAAATGAAATGCTCTACGTTGAAAATGATCGTGCGAAATACATAACGGAAAAAAGGGGAAGGGGAAAGAGAGATTAAGGCAGCCCAATGTGTCCTGAGAAAGCGCTCGAGAGATACGAGATGTGAAACCCGAATGTCACGTAGCTGAAAGCCGGAGATATTGGAGAGTTCTCTCGGCAAAATTCATTTAGAGGCACCGTTTCGTTATGGGATTTTCGCCTTTACATTTTACAAGCACACCACCCGAATTCTGAATGTTTTCTAAAGCCTGCAATATCTTTCATGTAGTCAACTGGTTTTAAAGGTTTATGTGCATGTTTATTTTTTTAAAGTAATTTTAATACCTATTACTGTAAAAGTTCTTATTTCAAAATGCTTAAAAACTACTTTTAAAGATCACACAATTGTAAAAATCATGAATGTGTAGCGGAATACTCAAATACGCTTATGAAATTACAAATTTTGCGTGATATATACATACAAGGGAAATTAACTAATAATTATATAAAATAAAGAAAGTGTGACTAGAGTACAGTTTTAAAACTTATATTTTGCAATCATTCATGAGAACAACACAACTTTAAACTATAAAAAACAACATCAGTTTAATAGAGAGAACAAAACAATTGAGACGAATCAATAAAATTATTTTTTTATTGAGAAATATGTACGAATTCAGGTCGTAATTGAACTATATTTGTTATTATTATATACAATTATTCTATTTTAAAAATAATATTAATTTTGTAATACGGAATGCGCAATGCTTAAGTTCAATTTAATAAATGTTAAAAAACAATAACTCATTGCATGTGAAACACGGCCCTTAATATTCCGTTGTTGCACGAGGGTTAAAATAAACACACTGGATATTGTGCAATATAATTGCATTCAAATTGCTCGTGGTTTACCATAAGCTTTACCCAAATATCTTATACACAAAGATATAATGTAATATGAAATAGACTCATATACATTTATTAATATAAATAAAAATAGACTTTACACAGACTATCTTTTCCAACACTATACATTCAAAAACTAGTAGAAAAACGCTACACCGTTTTTCTCCTCAAAGCAGTTTAATTTCGAAAACGTGCATGATATCATATAAATACCTGTACTTTAAGTATAAACTGAATTGCAAAATATATTTCTTACTTTAATTTAAAGGTATTGGAAATGTTTAAAATATCTCTACCTTTTGCAATTTTCAAAATTTCAAAAATTAGCATAAAACTCGAGACCGAACTACAAACATAAACGCACATTTCTTTATTTGAAAAAAAGGATTTTCTAAAAAACCTGAAAATGTCACAGAATCTTAATGTAAATCACCACCCTAAAACTAAAATATCTTAAATATCCCCCCCCAAAGACACGCCTTGATCTTACTCGTGATACGTTTACTAAGTTCAAGCTCAAAAGCTTCTAATCTCACAGAAGCATAGACGGGTATAGCCTAAAACAAGAGGGGGGACAACTTAATTTCTGGGCCCATCAAAGCCTCTTCCCAATCAAACTTTTTATTTACTTGTGATGTTTTACTAGGAAGTAAATAAAACACTCAAGGTGAATGAAATTATAACTTTAATGATACGTAAATAATTGATAAAATTGATTTAATGTTGAAACACTATCAAAGATGACTCACAGTTTGTAGAGACTCTTTCCCGAAAGTCGTGTATAAATTTCCCAATTGGTCAGCTTATAAACGTAGAAGGTATTGAGGGATAAAACGATTTACTACGAACGGTTACGGGCCCCTTTTGAAATGTGCAGCCCAGCTCCCACACGCCTATGCGTTCGTCAAAGCACAGAATTATTCTTATACTTTTAAAACCACTAAACCACATAAATCCATTCATGCAGACAACTTGAGTTCTAAAGTGAGTATCTTCGTTCTATCTGCATCAACCTTAACCATCTTTGAACGACGCTAATATACCTTAATTATGACGTGTGTGCGAACAACTCCAAAAAGCATTATAAACCGATTTTTTGGTCGAGAATTCAATATTGCATTTCTGATGTGATTCCAATATTGAAGTAAGAAAAGCAAATAGTAAAACATGTTAACAAATACATATTTCTAACTAATATTTTCTACAAAACTAAAATCACGTTTTTGATTCACCTCTCTATTATCAATACAAACACGTACGTTTTCATGCTGAGCAAATACGTAATATTTACTTTGACATACTGGAGTGGAGGGGCCTTTAACTCGCGTATTTTGTTTCATAGCAGCGAAAACTTTTACCGCACTTGAGTGTGTACATGGCTTTTGCAGCAGGAATGTTGTTTCGGTATTGACAAACTCACTCTGTAGTTATGAGGATCAAGTTAGAAATAATTTCATATAAACCTCGTAGCTACGAAAATGATTTGTCGATATTTTACAATAATTCGCAGAAACCGCGAATATATTACATTTGGCAAACTAGTTACACAAGTCAATAAGGTATTTCTCATTCGGTTAAAGAACGTGAACTTCTCTATTGGCTGTTTGAGAAGCGGGCACATGTATCTCGCATGAACATGGCTAGACGAAAACAAACTATGCGGGAGCTAATAAGTATGTATCATCTAGTGAAATTTGTACTTTGGAACATGAATAAATTATTAATACATTAGTCTTTGAATCCAATACAATTAATAATGTTTATTTTAATACGTTAATATTATCATCAAAGAGAATTGCAAAGCGGGCAAGTTCACAATTCCGGTTTCCCTACAATCAAATTTCAACCGCGTTTGTTGTTTTTTTTCAACGGAGAAAAAAAATAATATTTTTCCAAGGACTTATTAAAAATAACTGGAATGCAATAAATAATATCACTGTTCAACATCAGAGAGCTATGCATAGTAATCTTGGGTTAACAGAAATTACAAACGAGTAGTAAAAACAACAACAGAAAAACAATATCACACAGAAAGTTATTTTCTCCTTCCTCCTTATTTAATTTCTACCCAACAAATTTATATTTCAAAAAGTCAAAAAATACGTACGTAAAGAGTCCTCTTGTCATATTGTAGTCAAGAGTTTTTGGAATTATTTTGATTCCTATTTCTGACAAGTATTAATACGGGCGATCACGTATCAATGAGATCAGAATATTCACTTCTGTAGGTCGATTGATAGCTGGCTAATATTTTGTTACTGGGAAAGTAACGATGTAATTAGTCAAAAATGTGAGTTTGTTGATTCGCTATAGAAAAATTACATCTAATGTCATGTATCTAAAAGTGAATACAAAATTAAATATTTTTAGGGGAAAAATATTATTGCTATCGAATAGAAAAACGTACGTAAGAAAATGCAAATATACTTTAAAGAGAATTACCTCTTTAAATAATGTAAATTATTAACAAATTCCTGTTTTCGATGTTCTTTAAGTTTTGATAATTTTATCAGAGAAAGAAACAGCATGTGATAAAATAGTAGACTACATTCTATAACTCTTCATTTAGTTTGCAGGTTGAATTATTCTTTTTGACACAAACCAACTTGCCGTAAGTCCACTAATAATGTATATCCTATTGTCGGAAGCTTTTTCTCCCTAAAGGTATATTTTAGAATCCAAAGACGCTTATGAATATTAAAAAAAATATTCAGAACATTCAGTTCATTTTATTTTCTCTTGGAATATTTTATCGCTTTCGTCTTCGTGTTTCAATGTTGGAAGCTTCCTAAGAGTCTGAGAATTCATTAACCTTTTACATTGGTATTTTTATTTTCGCTCGATTAAACGGGATCTACTTATTTATAAGGTTTTCTTTACAAAGTCTCCGAGGACTGCATACATCAACAATTTCATTCATTGCGTAAATATATTTTGAAACCAGGAGCTACTTTGTTTTCAGACTTTTTCTGTTGTTTTTGTTACACAATTAGACTAGTTTTTGATTCCATTTTTTTGTATACCTACGTGGAAGCTATTCGATCGACTAATCAAGATGCATATGCTGTTTTGCTGTTTTATTTTTAATTTTGGACGTACGTTACTTTGTAATTATTTTAGAGTATCTCAATATTTTCTTTGAATAATTTAAGGTTATCTTATCCGATTGCCATTATATGCTGTTAACATATATGTCCTGAGTAGCTTAAACGATTTATTATTGATTTCAGTGTAATAAAGTTTCCTGTAATACATAAAATGGTTCATTATTAAATCCGATGCAATAAAGTATATCGCCTAAGGCGTTATAATATCATTAAATATAAAAGAATATAGTTTAAAAATTCAAAGTGTTAAAAATGCGATTGGATGACATAAATGTACAAGTACATTACGACTGACTAAAGACTATTATTTTGCAGTACTTCACCGTGATCGATCTAACGAGAAATCTTATTTATCTTCCTGAGCTTTGTTTGAGGCGGTGTCAAAATGTAAAATGGCCGTAATAAATAAACTTAATATTACAAATCATAAAATATTAGTATTTCGTTTATTAGTATTATTTATTTATAAACTATGTATGATGTACTATGACTAACTTGATAAACAAGTTGGAATCTGAATACTGATAAAAATTTGCAAACAAGTTTTTGCAAAAAAATACATATTATTCGCCAAGCGAATGCACATAGTTTTGACAATGCAGCGCTAGCAACACTACTTCAGTGTAATTTGCTGCGAATACTATATCAGTCAAATATATTCCCGTTTGTTTCATTTGTCAAAGTAAGAAATGATTGCCGCTCCTGACTATCGAAATGAATGCAGATATGCATCATTGACACTCCGTCTCTCATTTCCCCCACACTCCCTTTTCTCTCTGTGTTATGGCCTCTAGGAGGGCTCATGGGCAGCGTACTAGCTTCCAGTGTTGTGGTTCTGAGTTCAATTGCCAGTTGAGGCAAAAATAGAGTTGAAACTTTACTTTAAAATCGTCCCAATTTATGTATCTATATGACGAAGAAACGTTCAGGCAGGCGGATCTTGCTAATTACTATGAAGGGATTACGTTTTGTTCGCCACATGTCGTTCTTATCCACATGCATGAGAAATTAGCTAGACCCAGCTATGAAGGTCGCTGTTAGCTGGATGTCAGGGTCTAACTATCGACCCAAAAAGCCAAATACTAAGGGTTGGCACATTGATCGATAAATTGCTTCAAATTTGGTGCCTTGTTTTTTAATAGAGAATTTTTAATGTTCTTTGAAGGCGTTTCAGAGGAAACGTTTATACATTTCAAACTTGGCGCTTCGGAGATTCTCAATTTTTCTCAAATAATGCCGCGCGAATTTTTTCTCTGTAGACCAAATACTCATTTCTTCCGTACAAAGTTCCGTGACGTAGATTGTCAGCTGCTTCCTGTTAATGCGGAGCGTCACCAAAAGATCGCATCACCTCCTGGGCAGCTCCTCGTTCGAACCATGTGGAGCAATGTCAACATTCTGAGAACACCGCGCTTTCCATGTTAGACGCGACGAGCTAGCATTGTCATCAGACGCGAAGTGCAGAAAGCTTAGTAAAAACGTTTTGAACACCTTCAAGGTTCAATTTAGGGTGTGCCAGGCACTGGATGCAGTTGTAACATGAAGTAGTAACGACGAAATTCGTAAGTAAAGTTTTAATTTCGTTTGGACAGAGGTAACTGGGACAATTTCTCCAATACTCGTTAATTCTTTCTCCAAGTAACAATCTTTGTCAATTGTCTGTCGTCTCTTTCCCAGAACACTCTTGTCTGATGAAAAGATACTAATAAAAGAGACGATGTTTCGTTGCAGCTCCTACTAATTGCTTCCCCAACTATTTCTTCGAGTATTTAAGTATCTAAGTATTATCAACATTTAGACACATTTCAAATATTTCGTGGATTCTCAATCTTGTCATTTCTCGTACCTCGACTTATCTAGGATCATCCACCCCTGCTGTTTCTCATTCAACACCACCATCCGCCCTCTCTCGCCCTCCCCTCCATCGCTAGCGTTTCCGCGTCCGCTTTCTGGGAGACCTCCCGGAGGAATGGGGCAAATTTAGCGCCTTTCGGAGGTCGACGGAGGCAACCCCTCGCCCACCCTACAGCCACGCCGACTCCCGTTCACTACCCATCTCCACTCCGTCCCACATCACGAGCTGCTTTTCGGTGGTGGAAATGTCTGTAGCGTGAACATTAGGTCATAACTGAGTGGTAGTATTATAAATCAAAGGCGTATATGAAAGAAAAGCATTATTTTAGCATTATGCAGGTTTTATTATTAAGGTTTTTTAGTGTTATGAAAATGAAATTAGGTAATATTTGCGAGGATACAAAGAATGAAATGCTGTTTTCACATTTTTTATTTCAGATTTATTTTAGACAGTCTTTTTTAATTAAACATATTGAAAACAATAGCACCTTAATCGCAAACATAATTTAGATTGAAGAATTTTATTAAAATACTCTCTTAGGTTTGAAGCTTTTTACAACTCAACATTTCAAGGGCAACTTTTACCTTCATCAGGAGTATAAACTTTGAGATGTAAAAATGTATTTTTATTTTAATATGTTCAACTAAAAATGATTGACTGAAAAAATCTGGACTAAAAAATCTAAAAACAGAAATATCCACAATATGACAGTCAGAAGATAGTGACATGAAACATTGTTCTTTAATATTTTTTCCATTCAATGTTAATTCTATATGAGAGTAAATTAAAATAACTGAAGCCAAGGTAAGAGGAATACACCAATTGACTCACAGGTCCTTAGTCTTGGGAAAGTAGTTTTGGCCGTATTCGCCTCCTGAGCAAACATCCCCGACTCCGAAACGAAGTGGCAAAGGAAGAACGCCGCAAGTAGGTAAAGTAGCGGCTGAGGCGGTGATGGTGAGGAGGATGATTCGGCAACGGCGCCGGTGGGTGAGCAAGGGTGAAACAGTCGGGTGCTTGGCAAGGAGAAGGGGCGGGGCGAGGGGTGGAGCGGGATGCCTGGGGGAGGGGCGAAGGAGAGCGGTCGGGTGCTGGGTAAAGAAAGGCATGGGGCTGTTGGGATGGAGCGGCCCTGGTGTGGGAGGCGAAGAGAAGCGTGGTGCCGGCATGCTGGGCAAGCAAAAGGGTTGGGCGAGGGGGCCGCCAGGGGGAGGCGCAAAGGAGAGCACGGTCACCCGGTGGCCGAATTAACTTGGACGGCGCCGTAAATTCGCGATTTCTGAGTCATTAGTTCGATTCGCGCTCTGTATTTGTTATCCTGGGGCTCTTCATCTCTCGCCCCACCGCCTCCCTGCCCCCCCCCCCCCCGCCGCCGCCGTGAGGTTAACCATCCGCCGCTGCCCCGCGAGCGTCGTCAAGGAGCTCGCCGACGGAAATCCCGACCGTAGCGCCCCATCCACCGCGCAGGTCGATATCGACTAGCTCGCCCCGTGCCGTTCATTATTGTATTATTGCTCCAGTGAGAAGCGTGTCATACGACTGATTTTGTAACCCTTAGTTTTATCGATCCTACTGTGAATTTTGTAGCACATTCCAACGAAGTATACTTTTATGAAATGAAAACAGTGTTGGATTCCTAGAATTTGTAGGGGAAGGAAGTTTTTACGTAAGTAGCAAGAAAGAAGCCTACACTTGGGCCAGATTTTTTTCAAGGCAAAGATGACAGGAATCATTGTGTAATGTGAAAGAGAATCTTTTTCTTTGAACGGATTTGTATATCAAATTGTTGAAATTCACGTATCAAATTGGATGCTATGTGCCGACACTTTCTTAAATTTAAGATAACCCTTCATCGCCAACTTTCACAAGCAGTAATGATGTTACTTTCACAACAGCTTGAAATGGTGATGGTCAATAATTGTACAGGGCCACAGAACTATGCACGTGGTTGGATTAATATATCACGAGAGCAATAGTGTAAATTATAACTGATAAATTCTGCCATACAATAGAAAATTCGTTAGAAAATATTGTCACCGCCCTCACTTATCTATCAAAAATTATTCTATAAACATAATACACGGGTAAGAAAACTTTAATTGCCTGAGAAAACGGATATATAAATTTTGTGTAAAATCTATAGCATTCTAAAAACAGGTTTTGGCGATATGGTGTAAAATCTTCTTTAAATGACTTGTACTACATGTTAGAACTCTTTTATATAAAAGTTCAAAATGATAGAGACGTTTAAGTTTTCCCCACAGCTTTACTTCAAGTCAGTCATGACGACATTTCACTGATGCTTTCAAACACTGAGAGGATTGTGGCCTTTAAATAGTTTGATATACATTTTTAAGAGATATTAAATATTATTTTTAAGAGATATTCCTTTTACCAAATATTTTCTCTTGCCATTCATTCATATTTTTCAAATCTTAATTAATTTTTTATGTTACATATATATTTCAGAGAGAGATTATTAAAATATAATATTTCTTATTGCTTATTTACATCTTAGGTAAAATTGAAAAACTAGTTGTGTAATCATATTCTTTTCGTGGATTAAATGAATCTTTACGTTTTTTAGGAAATATTAATTACACCATGGGGAAAGTCTTAAAAGCGCCATAGGTTCTAGGAATATCACCCATCAAACAAAAAACTTCAAAGTCTGAACTTATTAAGTGAAAACAAAAGAAAGAGTGCGAGTGCTTAAATGCTCCCATACTATGTCATATTTCGTTACAAACCAACCACAACACACGCTCCGCTTTATTCCGTCGACACACACACACACACACATCAAGCATAATCGAGATCGATAAGGGCGCGTTAGCCACAGCAGCTGATGGACTCTTGGGAACACAACACTTCGACGCGCCATTAACGCCCTCCGGAAAAGATGGTCCTCCGAGCCGGAAGAGGCCCAAGCGCCAGTGCGGGGCGAGAGCGCTGTGGGCGGGGGCGGGGGCGGGGCGGCACCGCCCCGAGGGCGACAGCGCGCCCGCGTCTGCGGCTCGTTAGCTCGCGCCGGGGGCGGCTGGCAGGCGCGGCGGCAGGGGCGGCTTAATTGCTCTAATGAGTTAGCGGCGGCGGCGGCGGCGGCCAGGGATCGCGCCAGGCCTCCCGTCGCCCGCGGGTCCGATGTCGCACCCCCCTCCCCCCCACGCGCGGCGTCCCGCGTCGCCCACTGCCGCAATGTCATGCCAACCGCGCGCCCTGGATGCGGCCAGAACCACGACGAATGAGAGTTAAAGCTCTCATAGAAAAGCGGTGTAATTGCAAGGATGCAGGTAAAAAGGCGATGAAGAATCCTCCATGATCACACGATGATTAGGTAAATAAATGAATGATAGAGGCGATAATGAGGCATAATGATAAATAGAATGATGGACATTTTTGACGGAAAGGGATAAATCATTGATATTTACCGATTTTTCGAAGCGTCTGCATTCGCAGTTGCGTGTAGTTTATCCCAGATTTGAGACAGGTTTGTGGCGTAGTGACGAAAGCATACTTGTTCCTCGTTTAGAACTTGGGTTCTGGCTTAGAGCCTAAGTCAAACCACGAGAAATTTATTGTAGATAATGCTATATCTTTGTTGTTGTTTTTCGTTTTTATGTCCGTTATTCATACATACCCTGCCATATTTCCCCTCATCAACATAATCGCTAATATTAAGTCATGAAATTATTATTTATGGGTCTTATAGACTTTATTAGGAGAGCAACTTCGCAACCATTGTG
This sequence comes from Gryllus bimaculatus, assembly GCA_017312745.1. Lineage (NCBI taxonomy): Eukaryota > Metazoa > Arthropoda > Insecta > Orthoptera > Gryllidae > Gryllus > Gryllus bimaculatus. The sequence goes on along the minus strand of BOPP01000041.1, from coordinate 2,362,621 downwards.
AACACTGGGGTAAATAACGATCCAGATGTGACCCCTTCACCTCTCTCAGCTGCTGTCAAGCAGAGAGTAATATTATTCGGACAATAGACTCTGCTCTTTATGGAAGACCTCAAGCTCCATAAAGATTTCGCAGCAAAGATCTCACATTACTAGATTTTCTTGTGAAATTATTGTTAATTTGTAACGAAAAATGAAAACATCTCTATTACTAATGTGTTATGTGCCCAGAAATTGACAGATAACTATGCAGCCTCCGACTTTTTGAGACATTTCTATGGACCAGGCCCAGCAAGAATAAATAAATTAAAAAATATTTAATATGTAAGTATAATAAATATATAAGTGTTTACTGAAAAATTAAAACATTACGGATTCAATTAATAAAATAATTTCAGTATCAAATAATTAAACTATCTTTACTTCAGACGTTATACCATTCGTACAATAATGTATCCATTACAATAAAAAGTTTCTTTTTATCTGATGGAAGAAATAACGCGTGTTCCTTGTATTCATTTAATTAAAAATATGTATCTTAAAGCATAAATAAAAATCAATCGGCAATATTCAGTCAGTTCAAATGTGCGTAAGCATTCTTTCATTCTGAAAAAATATTTTTTTGTGAGTTCTATTTTCTATACATGTAACAACAATCGTTTTACGGTTTCATATTATGTGATTTGTATTGTGCATGTGTAATGTTAAATTAACATTTATATCGGTTTGCTTCTGTGATATTTTTATTAATTGGTTTGCTTATTATCATTATAATTAGGATAAAATAACATTTTTATTAAATTAAATAATATTCGAGCATTAACCCTAATTTTGAAATTAATTTTCCTTCATTTATAGCAATCATCAACTGCTCACCAATAGTTTGGTTTTAAATAATAGAGGGAACGAACCATAAGTTAGTAAAAGCCATGTACTATGGGCGTAAAATTTAAAATCACTTATAATATATAAAAAACCATTATTTATTATTTTCATCCTTATTTTAGAACCTTAAATGCAATACCCTGTATTGTAGAATACCGTCGTTCAATTTAGATGCACTACAAATATCAAGTTATTAATATTTATTTCAATACATTATTACAGGAATATGCAGCACGCCTCCTTTATCAGACAGCATTATATATCACAAGTCAAGAAAATGAAAGTTATGGTTAAGAAGAAGATTACGATTAATCATGAAAGATATACTCCGTAATTTAAAATGCCAAACACAACGGGCTATAAAAATTCTTCATCTTTATAAGCAACCATTACATTGCGTAAGAGTGAATTTCAAATTATTTTCTGAGCCACTAACATTTTATATTTCTCTAGAGAAAGATGACGTTTTTGACACCTTACAGAATATTTTCTCATGTACACATCTTACCACAAGTTTCTCACTGAGACACCGGCTCGTGAAAACCCGATTGTCAATACACGGAATTTCTGAATAATGTTGCGCATCCAATTCTAAGCTCCAAGAGAATATAATAAAATTACTTGTTGATAGGTATCAATACATACTCTCTTTCCATGGTTAGTAAATTATAGTCGTTTGAAATCTTTTGATATTGCATATAATGCAAATAAAAGTACGCATTAAATATTAATTTAAAAAATAAAATATGTATTTCTGTGCCTGTAAACCTATTTTTAAATATATATATTTTCTTTGTTTGAAACTTAAGAACTCTTAATTCAAATAAAACGTTGGAATCAGACATCGAAAACGCACAACACTAGAAACCAATTCCTAATTTCATAAAAAGTCAATTCTTTAAGAAGTTGGGTGAAGAGAAACAGAAATATCTATAATATTCTGAATTAAATTACTACAACTAGCATTGGTATTTCTGTGGCCCAAATACTGTGAGCAATAAAACATACAATTAATCAATAACAAAGCTTTCATTCAGACCATGTCCGTTGATTGACAACAAACTGCCAATATTATTTTTCTGCAAAATGTATTGAATAGCATTCTTCGTATTTGCATAAAAAATTTAAAAAAACAAACTGATTACTCTAATATTTCACAAATAAATATTGATAGGTTGGTTGCCTTATTGATTTATTTAATGAAAAACCTTTAAGAGAGTTTCTCTTTAAAGTGAGTGGAATCAATGAGGAATCCCCCTGGAATGCTACATGGCTTCAACGTGCTGTGATAAGCCCCGTTGGAAAGGCCAAATCTTCTCCTATATTATTTCAGTACAATAGACGAGTTTTACGGCTCTTAGACGCAACCAATATTTATAAATGAGGTCTCAAAAAAAATCATGGAGACTTGGCTAATTTCACTTTAATTTTAAAAATATCGATTTATTGAAAAAAACGCATCTCTATATTCACACCAATTGCAATACGTAACACTAAGGTTGTTTGTTAAAATCTATGTAATTATATAACTCTTGAAAGTACTATATGATTTATAATTTATCACTCTTGATAGTACTTTACTTTTGAAATTATTATGTCAAAAGTCCATTCACCTTCATAACTTCGTAATGTTAAGAAACTTCATTTACTAAGACTCAAATTAAACTGTGTTTTGTGAAAATTGCTACATCCAGAAGGAACGGTCGAAATCGCTTAGAAATCGATGTATGTGCAGAACCATAAGAAGTGATTAAATTTGCATAAAGATGGCGTGCACGTTGGTCTAATAGCGCCCTCTTTGCTGTGACAAGTCAGATCAGTGTTACGCCACACTCATCAGTGTTGAGCCGTCAAAGTACGTGGAAACGTGGAAGCAAGTGCTGGCATGCTTCGTCATCGCCAAAGGGCACAATATCAACATCTGAGCGAGTTCGAACCGGGCAGAATGATCGGTCTCCGGGAAGCGGGTTAGTCTTACCGCGACATGTCGGGTACGCTACTACGACAATGATGGAACCAATGGATAGAGGAGGGTGGTACACAGTGACGAGGGAGTACTGGACCACACAATGTGACCACAGCGTGAGATGACCGCCATCTTGTCCGCATGGGCGTAACCGACAGAACGGTGTCGTTCACAGTATTGACTAGACTTGGAGCACTGCAACAGGTGTGGTCATGTCTGCGTCGACGGTTCGACATCGTCTGTCAAAGTCTAGACTGGTGGCACTGCCAGAAATATGTGCTATTCTGTAAAATTACAAAAACGAGATTTTATCAAAAACGGTTCCAATTTTTTCTTTAATCAGTTGGTAGGGTCAGTACTAAATGCACTCTATAAAATGACATAAATGCTGTTTTGCTATATTCTTTTGTTTTTTCAAAAAGTTTAATTTTTTGACATCTCTGGCGTCGTTAATAATAATATTAGCGGAAATTTGTTCACATTATTATATTTATGAGTACATGTGCTTTAAATAATATTCTATAAAGTTTCTTGAAAACTCAACTATTTTCTGTGAAAACTAGCTCACAATTTCGCATTTTCAGAAACGTTCAAACTCCATTTTCTCAAAGCCGAGTCCAAGATGTTTTTTCAAACATTTCGAACGGATAGTGCTAATTTCACTGTTTAATTTTACTGTAATATACTGTTTAATATGTTAATACCTAATTTCACAAATGTAATTTTTTGAAAGATCTCTCACGTCACTAAAATGCACAATTCCGCCAATTTGTCAATACTATTGTAATTGTGACTAATGTGTTTTAAATGAAATTTAATGAACTTTTTCGAAAACTCAATCATTTTCTGTGAAAAATTGCTTCAAATTTCGAATTTACAGTAGCACTCAAACACAAAACACCATATACTTAAAACGGCTCTAAATTTTTCAAAGGAGATTGCCATTTAGAACGAGGTTTTATTGTTCTTTGATGTTCTTAAAATAATATTTTCGTTTTACTGTTAGTAAATCCAGAAAATAGAAACATGTCCAAAACATGTACTTTGGGCGGAGATAGATGGCCGCTGGCAAGAGTATGTGGCAAGTCCGAATAGCTAGTCGAGAGAACAGGAAATAGAAAGTCTGTGCCATTCTGAAACACTACTAGTTTAATTTAAAACGACAAATTATTCATTAAATATTGAACTAGGTAAATCGGGAGATTAGCTACCCCCCCCATCTCCAAAGAGTCTCCAATGTCGCCCACGCTGTTTTATAAACCTCCGTCTCTTTTAAGATAATTTATTTTAAAGGTAACAATCACTTTTATGAGCATTTGGTAAAAATGCAGTATGTAAACCGATTCGTTCACGCGCGCGAACTTGAAACGCTTCGGTACGCGTGTCAATGTTGAGGAGGAGGCTCAGGCCTTGGGCACTCGCGTTTACACTAAACATACTTGGGTGTGTCCAATGCATAATTACCAACGCAGTTTATACAAATACGTATCTTAAAATATATAGAAGTAAAAAAAAGTTGCACTCACGTCACGATTTGGAACGTATGTAATTATTAATATGGCTTATGGGAGTAGCTATAATTCAGATTAGCCTTCAAGATATTTTAATTTGGTTAAAAGCATTTTATGATAAATAATTCACCTTGTTTATAATTTTTATTTTCTTATATATATATATATATATATATATATATATATATATATATATATATATATA
>BOPP01000041.1:2342326-2358032 GCA_017312745.1 Gryllus bimaculatus | reverse complement strand
TTGTTATTTTGTTGCAAGCAAATCTATCGAGCACCCGCCCCATGCTTGCAAATGTTTCACTGTGTCAGAAAATCTCGAATCAGAATACCTTTCACGTCTTACCATGTTTGATCTATTCAAGATGCTTTAGAAGCCAAAGATTGCGTGAACCTACCAGGAAAGAAAGCAGTCAAACGTGGCACGCTTTCAATCGAAAATCCTTTTCCTCCGGTGCTATATCTTTAAGATAAATCTTACTGCGTTTATTTTTTCATCTGCGCCAACACACTTCTTACTTGAAGCAGAATAAAGAATTTAAATTATTTTCTTCTACCTTACCTCTAGTAAAGCTAGCAGACAAAAACATTTTCCCCACACAAAATCTCTCGACAACACAGCACGTGCTGGGCGTATTCACCAGAAGAATCCTCGTGCATTAATAACTCAATGACTCAAATATTCAAAGCGCTCTTACAAAATTGTTCTCGACAATGAAGTTTTGGTAATATTTATAATGAGTTTATTACATTTCTCACTGGAGTAAATGAGTTACATCGTTTACGTAAAGAGACTCAACCTTGACCCTACCACTCAGAGGTAATAATCTCCATTTATGAATAGCTGATGTTCTCGTTTCTAACAGTAGTCGGACAACTTGTACAAATAATTAGTGCATCTCATTTAAAATTCAGAAGATTTATCCTTTTGTTCGGCTGGCTCACTTTGGTTTGACACCTCTTGAAACTTTTCGTCACGTCAATACTACTGGTACAACGAGGAGAAAATGACGAGAAAGACCGAGCGGAAAAAAGAAAACGCAAATTTTGACAAGAGCTAGTCCAGGCCGATTCGTAGATACTAGCTATCGGGAAGACGCCGCGCCTTAGGCACAGATTCAAACTTTTCACATTTGACGACCTTCCTCAGGGCAAAATGCGGACCCGGTGGAAACTTTGCACCCCAGCTACGTCGTGGAGCCTCCCGAACAGCAATAGCCGCCAACAATGTTTGACTTACGCCTATACTTGTTCTATGTGTGGGACAATTGAAAAAGGACCCGGCACAGGCAGCGCGCGTTTGTAAATATCTAAGTTGGTTTCAATATACACCATAGTAGAGCGAGTATCAAGCTTGCTCTGACGCCAAATTCTAGCACCACGAGTCCACTCGCCACATTCTAATAGAATAACAAAATGAGTGTTAATCCTCCGGTTAATGCGCACTGTCCCAGCGTGTCCCTAATAGCAATATCTCGACGCAGCACCTTGCACTCCAGCACCCAAACCCATCTCCACGGTGAAGGCGTTCCCGGTAAACGCGGAGTCCACTTGCCTATCGCGGCCGTGGCGCGATACTCCGCCCGCGATCAGCGCCCGCGCCCAAAACGGCGCCCCTCCGCCATGCGCCGTCACGGCCGCCGCGACGAGCCGCGTCGTGAACTCACGACCAATATTCTCGGCCCGCCGGGGCGCCGCCCTCCGCGCGCCGCGATGCCAGGCGGCGCCCGGGCGCCCGGCTGTTGAACCGCCGCCGCCCTCCGCACCGCCGCCGGCGCCCCCCCGCCACCACACCCTCCACGCGGCGCACGGATGGCCAAACGCGCGACCGCCACCACCTGGAGGCGGTCGTAACAGCTCGTTCGAATTCAGTGCCCCTGTTATTTTCGAGAAGTTCGCCGTTCACACAGGAGAAGGCCGGAGCATACGTCTGACATCGGGCCACGGACGCGTGCGATCTTCCTTCCCTCGTTGTTTATACGCCTTACTTTCTTACTTACACACACGTAACACAACAACCAGCTACACAACAAACTGCCGGAAGGCCGTTCAGCTAGCTTAGACTTGTCCGCCCTTGCGCCGTGGTTTGTCCGTGTGGGAGATACGTGGTTGAGGGAAACACACTACTAGGTCGGCGCCGGATCTCAGCCCACCGCGGGAAGAACTACCCGTCAACCTCCCAAACAAAAGTATGCCCTACACTACGACTGATGACCCTAGCTAGTTGACGCGCGATTCACACCTACACACCCACACATAATTAGAAGCAGACTGAACTGAGAGTTTGTCCCCGCTGGGCGCCCAAGAGCGGAAAAGAGGTTGGTATACTGAACGTATTACCAGCGTCCTCGTGGCATCTATTTGAGACGCTGGGTTAGAGATTAAGCCCCGCCACAAGGAAGAAAGGGTTTCCCGTAAAGCAAAAGCGGGTCTAGTTCTTACCGCGAACATGTGGTACGCTACTACGACAAATTAACTGAACCAATGGATAGAGGAGGTGGTACACCATGACGAGGGAAGTACTGGACCACACAATGTGACCACAGCGTTGAGATGGACCGCCATCTTGTCGCATGAACGTAACCGACCAGGAACCTTGTACACGTCCGTTCACGAGAGGATGTTGACTAGACTTGGAGCACTGCAACAGGTGTGGTATCATGTCTGCGTCGACGGTGTCGACATCGTCTGCCAGAAGTCTTAACTGGTGGCACTGCAGAAAGAAATATGTGCATTCTGTTAAATAAAAATTACCAAAAACGAGGATTTTATCAAAAAACTGTTTCCAAATTTTTGCTTTAAACAGTTGTAGGTCAATCATACTAAAATGCACTCTATAAATATGACATAAAGCTGGTGTTGCTATATCTTTTGTTTTTTTCAAAAAGTTTTAATTTTTTGAACCATCTCTGGCGCGGTTAATAATAATAATAGACGGAAAACCTTGTTTCACATTTATTTGTATATTTATGAGTACATGTGCTTTAATAATATTCTATAAAGTTTCTTGAAAACTCTAACTATGTTTCTGTGAAAACTAGCTCACAATTTTGCATTTTCTTTCAGAAACGTTTTCAAACTATTCCTTTTTTCTCAAAGCACGAGTCCCAAGATGTTTTTCAAACCTTTCCCGAACGGATAGCTGCTAATTTCACTTGTTTTAATGTTTACTGTATATTTACTGTTAATATGTTAATACCTAATATCACAATAATTTAATTTTTTTTGAAAATCTCTCAACGTCATTTAAAATGCACCAATTCCGCAACAAAAATTTTCAATACTATGTAATTGTGACTAATGTGTTTTGTTTTAAATAAAAAATTTTAATGCAAATGAACTTTTTTCGAAAACCCTCATCATTTCTTCAGTTAAAAAAATTCGCTTTCAATTCGAAAATTTACCAGTAGCAACTCAAACACAGAAACACCCCAATATGATATACTCTTTAAATAACGGGCCGTCTAAATCTTTTCACAAAAGTGAATGTGAGTCATTGGTATAACGAAAGTCATGCGTTTTTATTGTTCCATTCTGACTGTTTGCTGTGTAAAATATATGTTTCCGTTTTACTGTTAGTACAATCGAGAAAAATTAGAACCTATGTCCCAAAACATGACTTTGCGGAGACTAGATCCGCCGCTGGCAAGAGTATGTGCCCCCCAAGTCCGAATAGCTAGTCCAAGGCGAACAGGAAATACGAAAGTCGTGTGCCCATTTCTGTAAAAACACTCCCTTAGCTTAATTTAAAAACGCGTGGGAATCAAGATTATTCATTTAAATATTGAACTAGGTAAATCGGGAGATTAGCTACCCCCCCCATCTCCAAAGAAGTCTCCAAATGTCCGCCCACGGTTTTTTATATAAACCTCCGTCTCTTTTAATAATTCAATTTATTTTAAAATATAACAGTAAACAAATCCACTTTTATGAGCATTGGGTTAAAATGCAGTATGTAAACCATTCGTTCACCGGCGCGCGAACTTGAAACGCTTCGTACGCGTTCAATGTTGAGGAGGAAGGCCGGGCTCAGGCCTTGGGCACTCGCAGTTTACACTAAAACATCTTGGTAAACTGTGGTCCAATGCATAATTACCAACGCAGTTTTTATACACATACTATCTTAAAATAGTATAGAAGAAAAAAAAGTTTATGCACTCACGTCACGATTTGACGTATTAGTAATATTAATATGCTTTATGACATAGCTAAATTCAGATTAGCCTTCAAGATAATTTTAGATTTGTTAAAAGCCATTTTATGATTAAATAATTACCTGTTATTTAATTTTTTATTTTCGTAAATATATATTATATATATATATATATATAGATATATATAATATATATAGTATATATTAGAAACGAAGAAACGTTCTACATAAATAGTAGCAAAACTGATATTAATATAAGAAGAAAACGCTGAGATTCGATCAGCCCGAGTGACGCCGCCGCCACCCTGCCACCAACGGTCAAACCGGGGGGCAGTGCGCGACGCGAGTGACGGTTGCGTCAGTAACGAACTGACGCCACGGAGCGCGGGGATGTAATATTAGCCTAGAGAGGGGGCCGATTAGTGTGTGTGACCGGGTGTTGGTGAAGAATGACGGAGAAGCCGCGGTACAGTGCGGGATGGGCGTTTGATTTGCCCCAAACAAATGTGTGTGTGGGTGAAAATTACCAACAGTGTGGAAACTGATATAGTTATTGAGTTTGAGGGGAGATTAGAGTTGCTAAAATAAATTATCATGTGATTAGAAGAACAGTAGTGCAACCAGACCGAATTCGGATAAAAAACGATTAACAGTGGAATTAAGTGAGTCGAATAGAGACGCATTCCGGATGTTCCGGCTTGGACTTAACTGCCAGCAGCGGCGCACGTTGACTCGCGAACCGAGATCTTAGGGGAGTTGAGTCGAGAACGGCCTTGTAATTTGTAGTTCTGCGCGACACGGACGCGCTGAGTGCTGGGGCCAGTACACGAACCCACCCCGCGCGAAATCGGCCTCCGGACAACTTTCGGACGAGAGCGAAGGATTGGTACCCCCCGTCGAACCTTCGCTATTGCCCCCCGCAACGTTTGGGCCCACGCCCCAGGACCACGCTCGCCTTCCAGTCAGCCGGAGACTCAGAGTAACATCGGACAGGCATTCAGAACCGAGTTAGACTTTTAATTACTCAGTTGTCGGACGAACTTAAAATTTAAAGGCCTTCGCGCACTGCGAATTGGTAAAAACTTTATAAATTATGTAATATAGTGGAGTTCCGATGGGTTAATTAGTTAAACCTCCCCAATTGCATGACAATGAACATGGAATTTCTTTGAATTATTCTGTCCAATGCCAGCGTCAAAATTTCCCCCTCGGACCATTCAGAAAAAATGTACCCGTCCTTTATTATGATTTTATTTGTCGTGAAAGTACCGTTCCAGTACGTCACAATATATATATTTATATATTATAATAAATATATATATATTATATATATATATATATATATATATATTATATATATATATATACTACTAACACGCATCCTCCCTCCCAAATCTCGCCTGGATCAAGCACCTGAGTTATAGAGTTTCAATCTTCAATTCAAACCATCTGTATATTGTGCTGTTCCTAATCTATGGATAGTGACAATTCATGGTCCAGCAGAAGGCAGGCTAAATGACCTGAGACTCGCCATGAATAAAGACGTTTATTTGCTTAAATTTCATGTTGTAATAGCATGTGTTCTTCCTGGCTGTTGCAATTTTCACAAAACACCAGTGTGGGTTGAAATTACTCCCTAGCATTCAACATTACACCAAATGCTCAGAGTTTTACGAAGAAATAGTTTTAATTCTTCTTTATCCCACAGAGAGAAGATGGCGTTGCAATATTTCGTAAAAATATTTCCTACATCCGTCTGATACGTTGCAGCAGCTTCAATCGTTTTGCAACAAAAGAGCACATCGGGCGGGGGGATGAACAATAAAAATAATTGTTCAGCTTCCTGAGCAAAATAACCGCCCACAATAAAAGCCAAATCATCGGCGCCTGGTGAATAATACCCCTTGGTAACGCGCTGAGCTTAAGCAGAAGAAGCGACAGTGCCGGCCAAAGTTCAAGCGAGAACGCTAGGTGAACGAGCCGCCAATTGGACGTAGACACAAAGGGCTGCGGGCTAGTGGGCGCATAGATCCAAGTGCAAGAGCCCGAAAGATCTGAGGTGCAAAGTTGTTCGTCGCCTCGGGGCTAGAGTACACGCAAGTCAGCGGTCCGCGCGCACCGCTCGGGATCGTCGGGGTGAGAGGATTGGGGTAGCAACGACACTGGTGCGGGGGGGAGGGTTGGAGGGGAGGGGAGAGCTGCGCGCGGCCACCGCGCCCGCGAACCAGGCGACGTTTTTCAGCCAGCGTTTAAGGCAGAAAGTGCTCGTAACGAAGGAACAAGAAGAACACGACGGCGCGCGGTGGGTGGGATGGGGTGGCGGTGGGGTGCGGGACGCAGCGCTGGCGGCGGGAAATTGGCGCAGGTTAAGGCGCCGCCCGCGCCGCCGCCGCCGCCCCCGCTGAGGCCACCGCAGTACCCTGCTCCAGCCTCCGGGGCGGTACACTGCTACCTTCGCTATCGGCACGGTCCGTGGCTGGTTTGTTAGATCCGGCGCCGACCTACTGTCGGTTAGCAGGGTTGTTTCCAGCCAGGTATCTCCCACCAACGCGGCACTGCCCCAACCCCAAGGACGAGCGTCCAACCGCCCCCCCGGCATGTGTGGTAATGTAGTGTATGTTAGTGTACGTGTGTGAGGATAGGGCAAGGAAGAGGAAGGAATGATCGCGTGCGGTGTGACTCGTTTGTTAGGGAACTGCTCCGGTATTGGTCAGAGGAAACGGAAACGGAAAACTACCGATAACAGCAGCCGGTTGCTAGAATTCTCCTCTGCACTGCAGTGACATCAGTTGATGCCCTGATCCACATCTTCCGGTCCCTCGTGTGGAGATAGTGTGCAAGATGACATGTAGATCGGCGTAGCAACGTATCAATGAGGGTGGAACCCCACCACTTTTCGTCTATACCATGTATTCCACTTACAGAGCTAATGAGCAAAGCAGTTGTACCATTCACCACTTTCTTATTCACCAATGACGCTTCCTCTAAAACTTCCAGCTCCTTTGACTGGGAGAGATGGCACAGGGCATCAACTGATGTCACTACAGTCCCTCTGACCGGGATATTCTACGTTCGGGTCCCGACGGTGGTAGGATTTTCGACACTAGCTTGTCAGAAGTCAGTCGTTGTGTGGAGGAGAATTCTAGCGACTGGCTTCTCTGATCAGTAATTTTCCGTGGTTTCTCCAGGTGAATGCCAGAGCCGTACCCTAACAAACGAGTTACGGACCGCACGCGATCTTTCCTTCCTCTTCCTTGCCCTATTCTCACACACGTACACTAACATGCACTACATTACCACATGCCGGGAGGCCGGTCGGAGCTTGTCCTTGGGGTTGGGGCGGTGCCGCGTTGGTGGGAGATATCTGGCTGGGGACAACCCTGCTAACCGACAATAGGTCGGCATCGGATCTGGCCATACAGCGGGGGACGACCACCGCCACCTTCCGAGTAAAAACAAGCACTACACTAGCGGGAACTACGATCTTAGTAGTTGACGCGCCTGGAATATCTGTCAATCAATGAATCAACCCAGCTTCTTTGCCATCTCTTCATCCTCTCCGCCACTTATTGTCTTTTTCCCCTCCCCGCGCTACCCCCACTAAGCGACCGCCTTCCGGTTCCTTCGCAACCCCTGCGAGAGCGGTGGCTCCTCGGTCGCCGCCCCCAGCGCCCCTAGCTGCTGACGCGCGCAGCTCCCCCGCGCCACAATGGCCCCGTGCAGCCTCGCTCAGCGCTTCCGCGAAATGTTGACGCGCGCGCAGGCGGGCGGGCGAAGAAGAAAGATCCAATCTGCGCGGCGGAATCCACCTTTCAACCCGCGGCTCCCAGACCGTCACAATAGTGCCCATCTGTTATTTAACCTTCCGCCAGTTGCCCGTGCGAGGAGCGCGACTCATTGTATTGAGTTCGTAAGACGCATTTGTGGCTACGGGCGTTCCGAAATATAATTATTTCTTAATAGCTGCTGGGGGGGTCACGTTTGAGAGATAAAGACGTGCGGTATACTAAGTCTTGTTTTGTTACGTGAATACACAACATGCAGTATTGTACCAAGTCAATAGCTTCGTAACTGGCAATGTGCTTCTGTTCACAATTATTGTGTTTCACACATACACACATTCAACCGTTTTATCGCTTCCCTTCTTATTCGATGTGGGTCCTGCGTGCACTATAGTCGACCGTTTTCATGAGAGCAACGATGCTTGTACCAGGAACAGTGTTATTTCCCGTCGCCGGTGGAAGGATGATAATTCATTTTTTTGATTTCTTGAAGCGTCGTGATCGAGTATAAGGATCTCTACGATCTATATGTTTCGCAAATGAGTAATGTAGAAAATAGTTGGGTGTAATTTTGCGTGAAATATAGGCAATTTGTAAACAATTATTTTTTCAAATATTTTCTTCAATTATTTTTACGTATGTTCCTTCTTACTCGTATTTACTAAAGGACGATTTAAAAGTGTCAATTCCATTTTCTTGAAAGTCTCTGTATATTCTTAAATTGCAAAATATTAACATGACAAAAGAACACTATTGATGATAGAGGTTCTTTCTGAAATTAAATCTGCTCTAAAATATATATTATTTAATAAGATCATGTATAATGTTTTGAAAAAGGATGAGTAGTTTTCGTATAATCTCTGCTTGAAGCTAATTCAATTCAAATAAAAAAATTCAAAAAATTTTCCAATTTTTTCTTTATTTTTAACCTCGAATGGGGTAAAGAACGCTTAAAAATTATGCAGGTCTTAATTTGGTTGAATTTTTTGAATTTTCGAAAATTGAAAAAATTAGAAACAAAGCGATAAAATATGTTCTATGGTAGCACGTTTAAAATTTTTCTTGTTAAGAGTACTGTAAAATTTAGCTGAGCCGACATTCAAACCAGAAAGCCGACTAAGAACTATGAAGGAGATTAAAGAAATTCACTAAAGTAGAAATGAAGACGCTATTTTTGCGAAAGAAGGAGATGAAGGAAGAAAAGAAGAAGTAAAAGTAGAAGTAAAAGAAGAAATAAAAGAAGAAGTAAAAGATGTAAAAGAAGAAGAAAAAGAAGAAAATGAAGAAAAAGAAGAAAATGAAGGAAGAGAAGAAAAAGAAAGAGACGAAGATCTTTCACTTTCAATCATGAACTTTTTAAAATAACTATTACAAACACTAAATGTAATCAAACTAACAATCATATAAACACTCAATTCAACCTGGGTTCAGCTACAATTCGTACTATTCACTTTGTACAAAAAACCCGTTTAACACGACAAAAATACAGTATTTACAGCGTCTGGCGTACATTTTATATTGGCTGTCCCTCAGTTCCACAAGAAGCGTCAATTAACATGAAATTTAAAATGTTAATTGAATAATTTTTAACCGGAAATATTTAATATACATTGATAGTCGAACTTTCAGATGACATTTGGACTTATCAATTCAATAATATTCAAGAGTGATCGATTAGTTAATAATAATAATAATAATAATAATAATAATAATAATAATAATAATAATAATAATGTGCCTTTATTAATATGGCGAGGCTCGGGCCATCAGGCCCGCTCTTCCGCCTGACCACAAAGTTATATCAAATTATGTCTATACTGCTGTGAATTAAAATATATTTCAGCTGATAGGATCGTAGAAAAGGAGTATTATTAGTTACAATTATTAACAGAATGCTAACAATTTAAATCTAGTCTTAGACAAATGTAGAGAACCTTAAGAATCATCAGGAGGAAATAGTAATCATAAATAATATTTTATAACTATAAAATATAATTGTCATACCACAGCGGGATTGCGTTGATGTAACTAAAATCAAAATATCAATGGGAACAGCTGTCCATGTAGAATTTTATGAATTAATTTTGATGTTAATGAATGTGACGAAGTAACACATGTCATAGGTTGCTAAATCCGTTTATGATTGGACATTCAACAATAAATTAACAACACCCCCCTCCATACTGTATAAAAAGGCATCCCAAAACGCATTATATAATATATTAGACTTTGACCACATGTTTTACATTAGTAGTAGTGTTTTTACAGCACATAAAAAAATTGAAGGTCAAACGTACAAATGCAAGGATGTTTACGTTATTTTTCTATCGGCGAAAAATCGTTCAGATGCGTAAATAACTTCAGTCGGGAAATACAAAAAAAGCACTGGCTGACCACTTGGCCAAGTATCATGAGAACAAAAGTCAAAAAATATCAACATAAACCCACATTTACTCATAGAGTACTAATGGAGATATTTACAGACTTGTAAAGGAAAACAAATATTTTTCTCATTACAACTGGGCAACTTGATGAAATTTTGCAACTTAATGAAATGTCAAAAGCTAGTTATCTGTTTTAAGACATTTCACCTTCAATATTTGATATTTAGTTTTCACACTACGTATATAAGTACCGCACTGGTAGTTGTAATGATAGACATACAAAAGAAACAGGATTGAAATAAAATATATATGCACACACAGCCCCTTAAATATTATATCGTATTTACAGATAATATTTGTATTCCCACTCTAAGAGAAAGAAGAAATCGTAAAATTTACTTCAACAAAATTACGTGTCACTGACGTAAATCGTTTGTAATAGCTTTAAAATTACACATGTTCCAATAGTTGTTAGAAAAAGATATTTCTCAGGTCTCTTTGTATCAAACTAGGTTTCAAATAACATTGAGCATTTTGGGTGAAGCGCAAACGTGCGACCTTTTTGTCGCTGCTGTGTGGTGTGATGCTCTTGATGTGAAATTACAAAACAAAAAAACAACAAAAAAGATATTATATTGTGATAATTTCACATCTATTAGACATATTCTGCGGCTGTTTGTACATTTGCGAAAATATACTTACAGTATCTCTTGTGGCTACGTATCTTTGTGACCTATGTTATGAATATTTCGTTTACTTTGCGTGCAAGTAATGACTCTCTGAATGTATAATATCTCTTAGATGTCTTGTAATTTGTGCGATTACATTTTATCTCAAAACTTCACCAATAGCCTTATTTATTATAAATAACACGAAATTCATTCACAGTAAATTGCTAGCAGTTATTCTTGCAACTGGTGGAGCTCTGGGAAAATGTTGTACAGCAGATTAATCTTGGAAGGCAGGTCGTTGACTCTCTCGGAGGGAGAATGAACTCGCGATTGTCTCCGCTCCCCTTCTTCGGCTCTCTCCGAGATGAATAGAAGCGCGACATTGAGACTTACAGTTTCTTCTCCGGACAATGGGCCTCCTCCTCCCCGGCAGCTCTTGGAAAATCGAACCGCCCGGAGGGCCAGGTCTCCTCGTCCCAGCTAGACCTCGACTCGATTTTCATGTCGTTTACCTCTAATTATGTGACAGGAGCCTCGTCCCATCTCGCCTTTTCTTCGTTATAACAATATCTATTATGAAGCTTAAAGTGAATGCTCTCCGCAATTAAAATTAATTTAGATAATTTTGTCGTGAGGAAAGGAATCTTCACTTCAAAATTTTATTTAAGGATTTCAAACAATGAAGCCAACTAAGCATACTGAAAGTTGTATACGTTATTATTGAAAGTGAATTGTTGGACAGACTTTTTTAAAATGTACACATATATCAACGAAGCAAATTAAAATTTTATTTATTCACTAATTTCGTTTGACTTCCTCTTTCTCTGTTGTTAAATTTTTTACATACGTATATTGACCACCTAATAATAAAAAGGATGAAATTATACACAAGAGACAGTAAGAGTGGGCACAAGAGTAAAACATCTCTAAAACATTATGACAGGAGATGGACATTTTGCAGGAGAATGATGTTAATATGAGTATTTCTCAGGTGAAGTCGAACACTTTTACCACATACTGGCATTTTTGTGATTTATATGGATATTTTTCAGGTAAGACATGCAATTATGTAAACTTACACAAGTACTATCTTCATTTAACTTTTATTAATAACGTTAGAACAGCACTTACGTTTAAGATCATTTGTAGGTCAAGGTAAATCAGACCTGAGGTATTATTATAAGCGTCCTTCACTCTAGCCGAGAAAAAATAAAGAAACTATAATTTATACTGCAGCATTACAATACTTTCTCTTCCTACATAAGCACGTAGTAAGAGAGAAATAAAAATAACTTAAAACTGAAAATTAAAAAAGTACATGATACCAAGACATGATTCAATTGCACAACCATGTATATGATGACAACGTGCCTTGCACGATAGAAAATTTATTTAGTTTTAGTCATACATTTTGACATTTTATTTTGTACACAGAGTTCAGTCAATTTGCCACATAAAAGATCATAAATGTTCCACTTTATAGCATCAGTGACTCAAAACACTGATTTTTCTATCACTATATTTTGCTGCAGCTTTATAATATTCCTCTTAAGTACACATGCGCAAAGTTGGCGATAAAATTATGTAATGTTTCCAATTTGTCACTTTTTGTCCACCGATGATTAAGAAATGACAAACAAATATTTATATACATCTATTCGTGTAGGATGTACAAACGAATTGCTCATTCAATCAGTGAATAAAATTGCTTGCTGAATAAAATTGGTAATATTACATTTCCGTGCTTTTTTAAAAACTTGCACGAATTGATGACGCCCTTAATGAATTAATTACATTGCTGATTGTATCTATATTTATCCTGATGAGAAATATTTTTGAATTAGTACGATTCAAAAACGTAATTTATTTGATATGAAGCGATAAAATTGAAATTTAGAATCTACAATTTAGCCAGGCATTTCTCTTTCTAAAAAATGTTTTCACACAAACAGAATCTCTTTTATTCCGATATTTCCAAATATATATCCACATAGTCCCCAGATGAATTCGACACATGGTTATTGCCATCTCCGCCACCGTTTGCGCAGTGTCTTTGTTGGAGTTATCTGGTAACGTGTGTGTCGCAACATTTGTTGCTGAATAATTGTCATATTACTAAATTATATCACTGGTAACATGAACTCTTTTTTTCTATAGGATTATTGATCGATTAGTAATACCGAGCGGTTCAACTGCTTGGGTCATTCGTCCGTAAGTGTAGTATATGCAATACCGCTGGAGGAAGCATTGATCTTCATCCGCTGAATGGTGAGATTCGAGGACGACCTACCCGACGACATGCGGGAGTTTTTCCCAACCATATATCTCACCGCCAGGACCCCCCCCCAACCAGGACACGTTCTAAGCTCATCACTGGTGTCCCGGTTTGTGAGGTAGTGTAGCGCATGTCAGTGAGAGTGTATGTAAGTGAGAGATGTGAATAGGATAAAGAGCGCAAACGGCCGCTAGAATTCTCCTCCATACATAGGCTAAATTAGACCTATACTATGCCTATAACCATGCACTTGACATAAATCAGCTGTTTACGGTTTCATCCGATGGGGAGTTTGAACGTCCCCATACTGATGTCACTGTAACGTCGACGTCGTTTGGATGAAACCGCAAAAGCTGATTTATGTCTAGCGCACGACTAAATAAATCGCACTATAGCTAAGTGTGTAGTGTTAAACATCCTGTCACCGTCAGACCATGAACTTTAGAACCTCCCAGTCAGAGGCCCTGCAGTGATCTCAATGAATACCCTGAGCCACCTGATTCGGTTCTGTAAGAAGAAGTAAAATCGTTTGATCTTAGCAGCGTATGCTCCGTCGACTTCAGTGTAGACCAACCACTTTTGTTTGCTTACACTCCCTTCGACGTACCCACAGACATACAGCAGCTACACATGATTTTAGAATTACATTGTAACCACCGCAAGCAACTAAAACACAATTGCTCGCGGTATTTCGCTTTCCAAAAATATTTTCCTAAAAGTCCAGTCAAAATTTTCTTCATCCTGATATTTCCAAATATTAACAAAACAGAGTTTAATCGTACGTTGCATGCTCATTGTCGCCTCGTCCGTTTGCACAGGGCCAGTGTTGGCACTATCTGGTAGCGTGAGTTTGAAACATTTGTTGTTGAATAATTGTCATGTTGATAAACTATACAGCAATCCAAAGCGGCAAACATTGGATTCATAAACATTTTTCTCTATAAGAGGGCGCCATTGGTGTTTGTGTTCCATCAACTTCGGTGCAGATCAACAACTCTTGTTTGTTTCGCACCGACATTTCTCCCTGACGTAAACACATACATATAACAGCTTATCGAAGAAAATTCAGCTCAACATAAGTCACGGAAACACAATTTTCGTGCTCTAAAAATGATAATATTTTTTCTAAAAATGTTTACTCACAAACAAAAGTCTTCTATAGCATGATGTTTTAGAATATTGAAAAAGGCCACAAATCCCTATCAACTGGATGAGATCACACGGCATGAATAATTGGGGATGATGATGATGATGATGATGATGATATATTTGTCCGCAGCTCGGTTCTTAGGTTTGTAATGTGGTCAGAATAGCCATGGAGAAATCTCATGCTAACCATGACTCTTTATTCAAGGTATTGCTTCGGTATCCGACTGAAATTAATAAGAGCACATCACGTAAACAATCAATGAGGGAAGTCGGCCTTCTCAATTCTTCTCCGGGCTTTTGTAGGCCTCTACTCATCTGTATTTAGATGAGAGCTACTCAAGGGAGCGGCCCTCATGGTGTGGCCAGTAATTATTTTCTGGCAACCGGCCCACTGCTTATTGACTAAGACCGATGTATGGAGGCAGTGGACGTAGGGGAGTGGAGATGTAGTTAGTCTGTCACCATTGGCTGTGTGAAAGGCGAGTGACACATTAACAATTGCAGGGGACAGACAGCCTGGCATCAATTCTTGTAATTTAGTACTCCAAATGTACACCAACTCATCACATGCTTAAGTGGTTGAAGTGATTTGTTTTATAACTCCATACATTGAGTTTGATATCCTCTCTTTGACCAACACAACGTGCGCACTAAGTTTTCTTTCGAAAAATTAAGCCTAAGAAAACAGTCTGAAAACTCTCTCTCCTGAAATCTACACTTGGTTTAATCTTTCCTTGCAGAGAGGAAGCAGACTGAGGAAGACTTGTCCCTTGCGCTCTGAGTCAGAATCAAAATTGATGAAAAATATCCTATAGATTGCTCCACAGAACTATCTTGCTATTACGCCAGACTTTTCTTTAGTTTATTTGTAAATTACTCAAGGGGTATTGGAGCCTATCAAGTCCCTTCTCATGCTGTGTAACTGGTCAGGTTCATTCTACCTCTTGGGGGAGCCAAAGTCGTGCAGTAGTTAAATGAAATAGTGGGTTCTGAACATTGATGTGGCCTATTAAACGGATTGCTTACACTAATTACAAGTACGAAAACAATACTAGTCAGCCATAATAGAATAAAAGTCGCTCTTATTACTAGTTGGGAATTACCAAAATGTCAAATTCATCAACGCTGTTATTGAATATCTTTAACTTGAAAACTCTCAACTCAAGGGATTAGTGACTAGCTCTTGGTCAGACTGCTCGCTTTCCACAAGTTCGCGGCCCCGGAATCGATTCTCGGTCGAGCCAAGACTATAGTGTACGTTTTCTTTGCAATGTCCCAGTGTAAGTTACTGTGTGACGATGAGAAAAATTCACTTCTCAGGTTGAGAAGACCGGAATACGGCGTGGGGATGTCTAGGTGCTAACCACACGTACCCCCTTAACCCATGGTCGCGGGGCAAGACCGTCGCCGGTAAGCCTGAGCCGGTTCACGGCCTGTCGCGCCAAATGCATACATAAATACATATATGTATATATTGAAACGAAGAACGTTTCTGTAATTAGAACAATTAAAATGATCACTAATTATAAATTAAAA
>BOPP01000041.1:2298172-2323079 GCA_017312745.1 Gryllus bimaculatus | reverse complement strand
TCCCCCTCCCACTCGCGTTCACTTATCTCCACCGGAAGGGAGAGAAGGGTCTTCCTCCCTCCATCTCGCTACCTACTTCGTGTGGTATGGGAGAGGAGGGCCATATCTCGCACTCACGCCCGCCACCCATCTTGATGGTAAGCGGGAGAGAATGCACCCTCCTTTCCTTCCGCCACCTACTCTTATTGCAAAGGGGAGAGGTTTGGGCTTCCGTTCCATCGCCTCCCTTACTATCTTGGTGAGGAGGGGAGAGAAAGGGTCACGTCCACCCCTCGCTCCTCACTCCTTGTGTGGAAGAGGAGAGTAGAAGTCCCTCCTCCTCTATCTTCGCAGAAGGGGAGACTAGTATCTCTCCTCCCTCCAGCCGCCCACCCTATCTTGGGAGGATGGGAGCGTAAGGTTACCTCCTCCCTCGCCAACTACTTTCAACTGCGGAAGGGGGAGGAGTAGTTCCCTCTCCTATCTTCTTGCGGAGAGAATAATAGGGTTCCCCCGCACGCCGCCCTAACTATTCTGGCGAGGATAGGGAGATGAGGTCCCTCCTCCTTTCCCGCCTTGCCCCCCTGTAAGAAGGGGAGAGGCGCTCCTCTCTTCACATCACCCTCTCCGCACTGAAGGGGAGGGGAGAGGTCTACCAGTGGCGGAGACGGGCGTCAGGGGAAGGGGAGGGTTCCGCTGGAAATTGCGGATGGACCGGGAGGGGCGCGGGCCGGGAGGGCGGGCTAAGCTAATTGAACGCCATTAATCAGATGGAAGGGAGCGCCGGCAGCGGGGGGTGGCGAAGCTGCGGCGGGAGAGCGCGTGCAGTCGCCGCCGCAAGCGGCTTCCGCCCCACCCCCACCCCACCCATCGACCCGTCCCTCGCCGGCGCCCGGCCGGCAGCCGCCCTCCGCGCTGCGCTGCGCTGTTTTCGCGTCTGGGGATCCCTAGGCACTCACACACCGCGGGTGAACGCTTTCGGCTCTGACAGTAATGGCCAGCATTTCCACAGAAATACGTTTATCAATATAATGAAGGGTGGGTTTTTTCCAATATTTATTCTTCTTGCACAAAATTTGTTTCAAAAGTATTTAATATGTTTTTTATTATCAGGGCAGCCAGAATAAAGGGGCCTTGGTAATTGATCCAGTAGGGCACTCATTTCAAACCAAAATAATCTCTCCTACCCCAATTCATAACTGAATTCATTTGTCCCTGCATTAAAGTGACTTATAGCGTTGAATTTAGATTAGACATAAATAAACGTTTTATTTCTTTTGATTAAAAGTAATTGGGGCCGAAATTATTCGAGGTCCCAAAAAATGTGGGGCCCAATAAAATTCGGGGCCTCATGAAATTCGGGGCAAAACGACAATTCTAATCAGAGGCGAATGTTTTTGAGCACTTTTTTTTATTACGTAACTTGTTTTCAAAAAATTGAAGACAATTCGTAGCATTTTCCGTATTATTTAGTAAAGAGAATCATTCTACCGCATGGTCCATAACGTATAGTTCATTTTTGTACAAAATATTACGAATATTTTTTATAATATTTTAAGTTCCAATATGTTACTTTTCGTATCTGATAATGGCATTGTGAAAAATAAAAACGTGATTGAAACTGTACAAGTTATTACAACAGTTTGCTACGTGGGAAGTGTGGAGGATAATGTATAATGTTAATTTTGCGTCCGTGTAAGCTTTTGTTCTACGCAACTCTTGTAATTCGCGGTCGGGCCGGGCGTTTCCATAGAAAGAGGCGAGGGAGTTAATTCCGTCGGTGAATAACAACTTGGGCCAATAAAGGAAAGTGCGTGACCAAGCGCGCGCAGCGAGGGGCAAGGGCTTTTCAGGGCGTTGTTTGTGGGGGGGGGGGGGGCGGAGCGTGGACCCGAGGGCTGCCCGGGCGCGAGTGGTCGACGCGGCGACGAGCCCAATCGGAAGCCGCCCTGTGGCCCTTGACGCGCCCTTGACGCTACATGCTGCGACCCGCGCGAGGTGGGGGGGCGTGCGCAAGAGATACTTGGGCGCTCACCAAGAGCGCAGGCGGTCTCTTGTGTTGTGTTTGGTTGGCGGCAGCCGCCGGAGAAGACGCGCCGCGCAGAGGTAGTTTTGGTAGTGGAACAGGCTGTCCGTATGCGGCAAGCGCTGGGTAGAGGAGAAGGTGACATTAGAGCTCTGTATTCGGTTGGGGGAAACATACCGTGAAAGACCGCTCTCAGCACTGGGCGCTCGAGCATTTATGCAATCGCGGTGCCGGCCGGCTGCTCCAGGCTTTCCTGCAATCAATCGTGCTGTTGTCGCTTCTGCAAGCGAGTGCGCGGGTTCGAGGCTTTCTGAATCATGCTATGTCGTCGAGCGGTTTCTCTGCAAGTTAGTACCGCTGGCCCAGTCGTTTTTTGAAAGCGAGTGCCTTTGTGTGAGCGTTTTTTGCAATCACGGACCGCTTGCTCGAGGCACTTTCTGCAATCACGGGGCTGCTCGAGCGCTTTCTGCATCAGGGCTGCTGCTCGAGCCGCTTGTGACTGATTGGTTGTCGTCTCCTCTTCACTGTTCGTTGTCATTAATCGATATCATTATCTTTCTTAGCATTAGTCAGCAATGTTTTTCTCCAATTAAAGGGAGGTTGTGGCAAATTCCTTTTATAATTTCTGGCCATTGAAACATAGTAAGTGGGATACAGCCATGGTTTATTAAATATAATATTTATGGTAAATTAACATATATTGAATTTTCAACAATTCCAGTAATTTTGTGAGGTTGCAGTGGTATAATGTGCTAATGAGCAAATTTTTAACATTGTTGATGGTATTAAAGGACACAAAAAGATTTCTTACAAAACATTATATTCCTTGTTTTGGCCAGGATTGTTTGCGGTGGCCCAGCTGGTGGGAGCTACTGGTCGTGAAAAAGAATCCGCTAGTCGAGAGGTTTGATCTGGCTGGAGATCTGTCATCAAGGGGAAGAAGTTTATAGTTCCTTTTCACGAAAAAAACATTAACGACACTTAGGGGCTAATACTTAGCAGTTTGACGAGAATCCACTATTACTCATAAATATATTTACTTTAGGAATAACATTAGAAATAAAATTTTTCCAATTTTTTTGTAATACGAGTAAGTTTTGGGCAGTTTTCGCCTTAACGTAAAGGCAAGTGTCTTTTAAGGTTTTTTCACAGAATAGATCTAGGGAGCCATAATGATGGCACCGGTCCGCATTACCGTAAAGTCCTTCCGCATTCATAAAATTCAAATTTACAAATTACGCCACGAAGTATTTTCCTTTTGAAAGCACCCACTAGTTTAACTTAAATGTGGCCAACGAGCGTCACCGCTAAGACGCCCGATGGTGTGGTTGCAAAGGCGCAAAAAGAGACAAACTCGTTCTGTCAAAATCATCCCAATCCTGCCAGCCAAATTTTTTTATATAGCAAGGATGAACCAGATTATGAGTATTACAACCTCTTAAAATCCCATTATAAATTTTTAACATTAGTCCAATATGGACATCTCAACATATATTTCTCAATTTAACTCGTATCCCAACTTAGACGCAAGAAGATTGAAACGTACAATTGGCATAGTTTCAACCCAATAATTATCTTGAACTGTCAAAGTTAACATATTTACTAATTATTTTCCAAATGGAATAATAGTAAATTTACTTTGTTACAAAATTTCCAATAACGCGCGGAAGTATTTCTTTTGTAGGACCACTAGTTTTCACTAAAATGTGACGTTTGAGGCTTCAGAGAGGCCGAGAAGGCGGATGGCTGAGAAACCGCGAGTTGAGGCAGCGGTCGGCCGACGTAAGCGACATTGAGAGGGATTGGGCGGCGTGATATGACAGCTTGGGCTGTGTAAGGAGTTTTGCGGAGATGCGGCGGGCAGGAGACGTTGCTCGGGACTCGGAGGCCAGATCGCCTTGGGGCGCGCAGGCATGACAGTGCCATTGGAATACAAAAGAAACCTATCGGTAAGATCTCAACAATGCTGGAGCTTTTATAGATAAGAATTGTCGAATACTAAAAGAAACCTACCGGTAAGATTCAAACCTACGAAGCTTTTCTAGAAACGAACTGTCGAAAATAAAGAAACTTCGGTAAGATATCAAACTGCGAAGCTTTTCTAGATAAGATAGTAAGGAAGATATTTGTAAGACAAAGAAATATTGTTTAAAGTGATAATAAATATCTTTACACATCAATTGAAACACTCATTGGAATAAATAGAAATGCAAAATATTCCTAAGAAATGACATGCTATTTTCCAGTTTTGAGTTTTGTTCTTCATTTTGAATTAATTTTCTACACTATGTGGACAACCTAAGTATTGGTTTCTTCAATCAATCACATTGCGTTACACAAGATATTAATCAAGTGATAATGCCTTGTAGGTCAATTTCATGATTATGATTCCACACCTCAGTAAAGAATTTGGTATGAATGAATGAATAGGGTATCAAATATGCTTAGATGAATAAGAAATTACAAAGCGCATGTGCGAGAGTGAATTTGCAAACCCATGACAATGCAGAAAAACTATCCTTCGAAAAAACTCTTGCAACTCACGACGGACGTGGACACGACTCTTCAAAATTTAGCTGTCGGGTGTCCGCGCGTCGTTTGGAGCAGATAGGCCGACGGTTTGCCCTGTCATGTTGCGATCTTTAGCAGCCAGTGACAAGTAAAGCTCCGTCCGGTGTTATATCTTTTTCAAGCCTAGCGGGCTCGGGTACCACAAGTCGCCGTGATTGGTGGAGGTCCCCTAATTGGCCTCGAGGTCTGGGACACTAACTCCGCACAGCAATCAGGCGCACCTTGCGTTTACTGGAGCCCCTAGGCTGAAAGAATATTAAACCCGGAGGTGAGCTTTAACTGTGGGCCACTACCCTGAAGAAGCCTGCGACTACAGCGAAAACGTCGGCTCTCTGGCAACGACGAGCGTCACCCCGACAGACTAGAAAGTCATGAATGGCGCGAAGCCTGTGTACGATTTTTCAATCCATGACTCCGAACGCCACGTCCCTTTTGAAAACCCGAACCATTCACCACCATGACCTATTGATTGGTTGATTTGATTGATTTATTATTCCTGGCGCGTCAATTGCTAAGGACATTAGTCTGTAGTGTAGTGCATTCATGACTCGAGAAAAGTGTTCTCCCCATGAATGGTGAGGTCGTCTCACGATTATTCCTGAGCCACTTCCAGGTATGAATCCTTGGAAGTTTTGATTGATTGATTGAATTGATGCTTGTAGTGGTGTTAAATTTCATTAGTCCCATAAGTGTAGAGTATGTTATATCCAAAGGAAGCGGTGTTATCACCCGCAGAAGTGAGATACGTGCAGACTAGCCGATGGGTTCCATCCTAGAACTCCGAGTGGAAACCACTCACCAGAGAATAAGCCTGCTAATGTCCGACTAGCTGCATGTACAGGAATAGGGTATGAGGCATGTAAAGGAGAGGAGAAAACAAAATGAGAAAGTACAATGTAGCGCGACCGTGACCCGTATATTTAGGAACAGCTCCGCATTTTACTAAAATTGATCGGGAGAAATCAGGAAAGGTACGGGCTCCCAGACTGCGGGCTATAATACTCTACAGATGGTGATTGGATTTCATTAGTGTGACGGCTGTGGAAAAATTTTACCAAACGAATTATACGTCGACTCGAGTCCTAGAACCTTCGTCAGAGTCCCTGTAGGAGTCAACAATAATTTATTACTGAGAGCTAGATAACACAATATCACTCGAAGACAAACAAGACTTTCACCATCCAACCTTTTGTAGTATATGTTGAATGGCGAACTCGGTTTAGCGAGGTTTCCTAACATTTAATCTCTACACCCAGCCCCGGACAGCTACTAAAGCTCTTGACGTCTCCGGGATGTGTGGTACTGTAGAGTTTGTAGAGTTGGCACGTGGTGTGTACGTATAGAGTAGGAATAGGATAAAGGAATGGAAGGAAACTCAGTGTATGAGCGCGGTCCGTGGTCTAAGATTTTTTATTATTGTACTTTCTCCGGCATTGCGCCTGGAATTGGTAGGAGAAACTTACGATCGAGCAGCCGGCAGCTAGAATTCTCTCAACTGGATAGCAACTGAGCCAGGTATTTACTAGTGATATACCTCCACTGTCGGGTCTTGAAACCCAGTTCCAGTTCGAGTCAGTGCAGTGAATAAGTCCGAATGCCCTGAGCACACTCTCGGGTTGCTTAAGTGTGTTGGCCCATTTGAGGGCGGTTACCTCCACTGCGAAGGCGGGGGCGGGGGGCGCCGGGGGCGGGGCGCGGGGGGGCGGCGGGGTGCGGCGCGGGGGGCGCCGGGGGCGGCGCGGGGGGGGCGCGGGGGGGCGGGCGCGGGGCGGCGCGGGGGCGGCGCGGGGGGGGCCGGGGGGGCGGCGGCGGGGGCGGGCGGGCGGACGGGGCCGGGGGCGGGCCGGGGCGGCGGGGGCGGCGGCGGGGGCGGGCGGGGGCGGCGGGGGCGGCGCGGGGCGGCCGCGGGGCGCGGGCGGCGCGGGGGCGGCTGCGGGGGCGGCGCGGGGGCGCGGGGCGGCGCGGGCCGGGGCGTCGCCGGTATCTCCGCCTGAGTCTCGTCAGCTTGCGTGGGCGCAAGGACCGTTAAAAACGGGTACGGAAGCTGCGCGCCGCGTGATCGATTGGTATGAATTTTCCGGCGTGCGCGCCCCGGCTGAATTAGCGTCGGAAAGGCCCCCCCGGTGCTCGGCGCGGAAGGGACGGGGGCTGAGGCCTCGCAGAAATGAGCGAGACTTGTAAGAGCAAGGGAAGCTAGGGACGATGGGGGACATGCAGGTGACGTTAATTGCTGGGTTAGCTGGAGGAAGGGAAAGAAAATAGGCGTAGGGCTATGGGATAGATTTTAGATTGATTGATTATATGTTTCTGGTACGGTCAATCGAGTCATTGGTCATAATGTAGTGATGTTTCTTGAGATATAGCGGTCATCTTCCCGGGAAGTAGTTTGAAATACTGTCAGGCGGCACTCGGAACTAGAACGCCGGTAGCGGGACTGAGTGACATAGTGTTGCCCTGAGCATCTCTTCTCGGTGATAGGTTACGGAAAAAATGTTCTAAAATCGCAAAACTAGAAATAAATGAGTATACACACATAAGAAAAGCATAAACTGGTCATCAATTCAGGTACATAAGACGTTTACATGCCTGTTTGATAAATTGCGATACTTCATTTCACAAAAGTTTTGAGAACCATATTTTAAAATTGATTTACTTGGGGGAATGATTCATAGATTATCACGTATATTTAACTTTTTTAAAAGAATTTAATTTCATGAAAAATGATCGAGTTATAATTTAATACTATTTAATTTTCTTGTCGTACGAACGTGGATGGCCGAGATGGCTACAGCGTGTGGCTTGATCAGAAGCTAGGTTTAGGTGCGGGGTTTTCAAATCCCGTGAGCATTGTGTTTGTCCTTTTTTTCCATGTATGTGAGTTGAGCGGAAAGCTTGCGAATCTGCCAGACATGATGGAAGCCCGTATATGTGTCTATGTAATCGTTATGTGTCAGATTGTAAAAAGATTTTTTCCGAAGGAGTATTATTACGTAAGGAAAGTTTTATTTCAGTACGTATCAGAATTTAATATCTCGTTACCATGAGAAGAAATAACAGCGCAAGGGGAATCAATTCCAAAGCATGGATATGTAAACTCCGTAAAAGCGCTTTAACGAGAGGCTGCGTAGGAAATGAGCAGAAATCAGACCTGCTGCGGGAGGGGGGAGAAGCGGGGAACGGGGCGAGCACGATCGAGAATAAGGGCGGCAAAATAAATAAAAAGGCGGAAGAAGCCGCACCTCGATTATTACTTAAACCGCGGGGGCGGCGACCGTGGCGTGGTGGGGGTGGCTGGGGGCGGGAGGATATGCTGAGGCGCGCGCCGGCCAGCCGGGCGGTGGCTGGCGGGTATACGATTTCAATATAAAGGGTGCGGGGGGGAGGCGCACAGGAGCTGGGATTGACCGAGGATGGTATGTGCTGCGCCGCGGCGCTAAGTGAAAGGGGATGAGGCGAGATGGCTCGCGAGGTGGGGGTGGCGCTTGGGGCGAGCTGCAGGAACGGCCTGGAGTGGGAAGTGGAGGGTTTGGGCGCCGGGGGAATTGGCTGAGGCTGCGCAAGCGTGAGGTCGAAGGCCGGTCGAAGATATTGCTGGAGAGCGATTTCTGAAAGTTTCCGCTGGTTTTGAGCGTGGACAGCCTGTAATTGAAATGGTACTGGACGTGTTTTTATCCATACAGTTTAATTAAATTTCGATGAATGGTTGGTCAATGATGTACTGAATGATTCGATGTAGGATGTGTCGGTTGAGTCCGACGGTAGAGGCTTTTTGCTCGCTCATTTGTCAGCTTAGTTGAATTCAGTGCTGTTGGAGAAGAATTTTAGCGGCCGGCAGTCTGATCCGTATGTTTGTGTTTTGGATAACACAGGCGAATGGGAGATTTTCGAACAAAGATCTACGGAGACAAAACTTTTCCTTCCTTTCCCTTGTCGTATCTCACTCATTATTAACACACATTACAATGTACTACTCAGCCAAATTAGACAGACCTTTGGGGAGGTGCTCGTTGGTAGGAACCGAAAATCAAGGTCAACAATGTAGGGTTGGCGCTGGAGCTCCTATATATGGAGTAGATCATGACATCTTGGTAAAATGTACTACTATACGGGAATAATCAATTAAGATATTGGGCGACGGAACATGAAATAATTAGTCGTAGTGAATTCCCTTTATTGCTTAAACATAATTTTACTTTTTTCCGATATTTCCTTTGCTGATCTTTTGGAATAAAACTTAATGTTGAAAAAGTATTGACCAATGAAAAATGACCGGATTGAATTGGTTGAATTATTCCAATTATTGTCAAATTTTTTTGTAGTTAATATTTGCAGCAAATCAACTGTCACCTGGCAATGGATAGTTGTAAAAAAAATATAATCCAGTGTTGTAGTAGATTATAGAAAATTGAATCAAGGATGTTTGATAAGGCGGTTTGCGTATAGCATTCCCGTGATACCGAAGCCGAATGTTGGAAGACCAGCCCATCGTGATGGGGGGTTCATGTCTCAGACTTCGTACAGCCGCAAGCTAGACTGATAATGAGGCAAAGCGTGAACGGCATCTCGTAATAACTTAAAGTTGAAAGCGATTATCGGTATTTAATATGTGATATGTATGCCAGAATCAGAATTAACTCTGTTCCTATCACAACAATGAATCAATTTTAAAATATCACCAGTTTTTATCCCTGTTAAGTGTCTAAATAACTATTAAAACCCTAGTCGTATGGTGTAGTGTTATATTGTTGTAGTTTAATTCTCCTAAAGTTGTTTATGGAGGAGTATTAATGTCACAATATTAATCGTGGGATGATACTCTGGTTATATGAATTACGAATACATTTTGTGATCTCCTAGTTATAACGTAGTTATAATAACGTTAGTTATAATTCGTGGATACCGAGAATTTGTTAAGTTTTTATGAATCGGTAAAAAACGTAATATTGTCATATAAGAAATGTATTTACACTCATTCATATTTAATTTCGCATAAAAGTTTCGAGGACTTTAAACTCATTATGCAATATAAATAAACAACACACACGTGTTATTATGTATGTATTTATTGTATGTATGTATATTTATATATATATATTTATAATAATATATATATTATATATATATATAGTACACGTGTGTGGGTGGTGTGGGTGTTGTGTGGGGTGGTTGTGTTACGAAAAATTAAAAAGGACATATAGAAAGATAAATGCAAATTAGTGAAGTTGTCGTAAGTAACAATAAAATAATAATTGAACAAACATTACACCCGAAGTAATGTAGTACAAGCATGTCTGATAACCGTAGACATCAACGACTACCAAAATTGATTGTGGGCTGACTTAAAGTACCTGGAAAGCCGCTAGTGGGATGTAGATGGATTAGTGAAAAATACATTTTTGTGAAGATTACTCTTTTTCTTTAACATTTATAAATTTATAATGATTAATTACTTTCATTTGTTATTCAGTTATAGGTAGATATACTAAAATTTTTACATTGAGAATTTAATTGGAGTTTACCCAGGTTTCGTGTTTGGAATACTGCAGTAGATTATTTTTGACATTTTCTATTGAATTTACTGCTTTTATGCCTTTCGATTCCCCACATTCATGTCTGGTGAATTTTCAAGGGTTCGAGGTAATCTCTGGTATCGATCGGGGGAGTGCTAGGAGATTCGTCTGGAATTGTTTTTGGATAACATGCAGTCCTAGAGGTTATTAATAGAGTTCTTTATCCATTGCATTTGAATTTTGTTTGCCAATACAATAATTTTGAGAGAGATGAATATGTCTGGGGTAAAGAAAACATCAATGAACTGGGATAAGTTATGAATATTCAGTGTATGTGAAGAGTAATATGTATGTGGTCGTATTTGTATGTGCGTATGTGAATATGTGTATTAGAGAGTGACAGAGAGAGAGAGAGAGGGAGGAGGGAGCGAGAGAGAGAGAGAGAGGGAGATAAGTGACGTTAAAGAAATTGAGCTTTGATGGAATAAAAGAACAAAATATGAATGAATGGATGTTGAATGGATGGAATGAAAGAATGTAAAAATTGCCGTTGTAAAAAGTTATCTTGAAAGTTAATGGGTTTTTATTTATTAATAATATTTTTGATAGAAGAGCGGTAAATTGGGTCAACTTGTCTTTTTTCAAGGCGGTTAGGTGACTTGTAATGTTGTGGATTTTTATGGAGGGATTCAATATATTTTTTATTATTCATTGACTCATGATCTGAGAGGTTGTGAATAAAATGTAGACAGATATTTCTAGATATGGGTTACGTAGTTATGGTTTACCCAGGGTTTCAGAAATGGTAGCATGAATTATAGTCTTCATAACATACGTTTGAAAAAAGATGGCGTTTATTGAGAGCATTATTCGTTGAGATGTTTTGTGTGTTATTTGAGCGAATTCTCTGATGCCCTTCAAAATGTTTGAAACTGTCTTAGAAATACTATCTTAAGTAGTATTCACGTCCATTATTGCGTGTGTTTACGGAGCGTGAGTGACAGGAGTCAGGTTGCAAGTAAAGAAGTTGCTTTATTTGTTGGAAAAGGTCCTAATCAGTATCTTTGTCCAACCGATAGCCACACTATGAGTGGATATTGAAAGTTGGTTGAACAAATAAGACGTATAAGTGAAAATCTGTTTCGTTCAATTGATTGTTACTTGGGTGGTTTCGGCCAAAGGCGTTTGTAGTAATTTTATACTATCACGTTAATGGGTGTTCAGATCGGTAATATTCAAAAAAAGTTCTTCGATGCAGCATTGAAACGTGTTTAAATTTTTAAATCAGCGTCATTACAATTAATCTTAATTTTTTCGTGGTGAAGATAACCAGTGATTCGGCTCTGACAGTAATGGCACATTTCCACAAGAAACTGACGTTTATCACTCAATAAATGAAGGGTGTTTTTTTTTCAATAATTTATTAACTTCTTGCACAACAATTTGGTTTCAAAAGTATTTAATATGTTTATCACTCAGTAAATGAAGGGTGTGTTTTTTCAATAATGTATTAACTACTTGCACAACAATTTTGTTTCAAAAGTATTTAATATGTTTCATATTATCAGGGCACCCAAGAATAACCAGGGGGCTAGGGCAATTAATACACGTGGGCCTCTCATTTCAAACAAAATAATCCCTCTTACTCCTATTCATAAACTGAATTCATTTATCCCTGCATTAAAAGTGACTTATAGCGTTTCATTTAGATTAGACACAAATAATTTTATTTCTTTTGAATAAAAAAATCATCGGGTCGCAATTATTCGAGGCCCCAAAAATTGTGTGCCCCAAAAATTGTGTGCCCCAAAAATTGTGTGCCCCAAAAATTCTGTGCCCCAAAAATTCTGTGCCCCAAAAATTCTGTGCCCCAAAACAATTCTAATCAGAGACGAACATTTTTAGAGCACTTTTTTATTATTAAGTAACTTGTTTTCACAAAATTGAAACGAATTCTGACATTTAACGTATTATTTGCGTAAAGAGGATAATTTTACCGTATGGTTCATACGTATAACTAATTTTTATACAAAATAGTACGATATTTTTCAAATATTTTATGTTCCAGTATGTTACTTTTCGTATCTGATAATGGCATTGTTCAAAAAACCGGATTGAAACTGTCCACAAGTTATTACAACAGTTTGCTACGTGGGAAGTGTGGAGGATAATGTATAATAGTTAATTTTGCGTCCCGTGTAAGCTTTTGTTCTACCGCAACTCTTGTAACTCCGCGTCGGCGCCCCGGGCGTTTCCATAGAAAGAGGCGGAGGACGTAATTCCGTCGGTGAATAACAACTTGGCGCAATCAAAGGCGAAAGTTGCTGCACAACGCGCGCCCAGCGAGGAGCAAGGGCTTTTCAGGGCGTTGTTTGTGGGGGGGGCGGCAGGCGGAGCGAGCGTGGACCCGAGGGCTGCCCGGGGCCGCGAGTGCGTCGACGCAGGGCCATCGGAAGCCCTTGGCCGCCGTCGCCCTTTGACCGGCCTTGAATGGCTGCGACCGCCGCGAGGTGGGGGCGGCGCCTGCCAGAGACGATGACTGGGCGCTCACAAGAGCGAAGGCGTCTCTTGTGCTTGTGCTTGTGGTTGGCCGGCAGCCGCCCGGAGAGACGCGCCGCGCGGAGGGCTAGTTTTGGTAGTGGACGGCTGTCCCGTAATGCGGCAGCGCTGAGGTAGAGGAGAAGGTCGACATTAGAGCTCTGTATTCGGTAGGAAACCACTACCCGTGAAAGACCGGCTACTCAAGCACTGGGCGCTCGAGCACTTTATGCAATCGCGTGCCGCCGCTGCTCCAGCGCTTTCTGCAATCAATCGTCGCTGTTCGATCGCTTTCTGCAAGCGAGTGCCGCGGTTCGAGCGCTTTCTGCAATCATGATATGTCGCTCGAGCGCTTTCTGCAAGTTAGTACCGCTGCCCAGTCGCTTTTTGAAAGCGAGTGCCTTTGTGTGAGCGCTTTTTGCAATCACGGACCGCTGCTCGAGCACTTTCTGCAATCACGGGCCGCTGCTCGAGCGCTTTCTGCAATCACGGGCTGCTGCTCGAGCGCTTGTGACTGATTGCGTTCGCTCCTTTCACTGCTCTCGTTGTCATTATCGATATCCATTATCATTTCTTAGCCATTACGTACAGCAATTTTTCTCCATTAAAAGGGAGGCTTGTGCAAATTCTTTTATAATTTCTGCCATTGACAACATAGTAAGTGGGATACACAGCCATGTTTATTAAATATAATATTTATGGTAAATTACATATATTGATTTTCAACAAATTCAGTAATTTTGTGAGGTGCAGTGGTAATAAATTGGTGCTAATGAGAAATTTTTAACAGTTGTTGATGGTATTAAAGCGACCAAAACAAGATTTCTTACAAAACATTATATTCTTGTTTTGCCAGGATTGTCTTGCGGTGCCCAGCTGGTGGGAGATACATGGTCGTGAAAAAGAACTCCGCTAGTCGAGAGGTTGATCTGGCTGGATCTCGTCATAAAGCGGGAGAAGTTTATAGCTTCCTTTCACGAAAAAAACATTAACGACACTTAGGGGCTAATAACCTTAGCAGTTGACGAGAATCACTAATTAATCATTAAAATATTCTTACTTTAGGAATAAACATTAGAAATAAAATTTTTCAATTTTTTGATAATACGAGTAGTTTTGGGCAGTTTTCGCTTAACGTAAAGGCAGTGTTCTTTTAAGGTTTTTCACGAATGGATCTAAGGACGCATAATAATGGCACCGGTCGCATTACCGTCAAAGTCTCCGCATTATAAAAAATTGCCAAAATTTACAAATTACGCACGGAAGTATTTTCTTTTGAAGCACCACTAGTTTCAACTTAAAATGTGCCCAACGAGCCGTCACCGCCTCAGACGCCCACGAGCTGTGGTTGCAAAGGCGCAAAAAGAGGACAAAACTCGTTCTGTCAAAATCATCCAAATCCTCCAGCCACCAAACTTTTTTATAATAGCAAGGAAACCTACAGATTACTGAGTATTACACCCTTAAAACTCCATTATAGATTTTTAAATTAGTCACAATATGAACACTCACATATATGTCCTCAACTTTAACTCGTATCCCAACTCTAGACGCAAGAAGACTGAAACGTACATTTGGCATAGTTTCACCCACAATAATTTATCATTGACAACTGTCAAAGTTAACATATTTACTAATTATTTTCAAATGGAATAAATAGTAAATTTACTTTGTTACTAAAATTTACCAATAACGCGCGGAAGTATTTTCTTTTGTAGCACCACTAGTTTCAACTTAAAATGTGACGTTTGAGCTTCAAGAGGCCGAGAAGGCGGATGGCTGAGAAACGCGAGTTGAGCAGCGTCGGCCGACGTAAGCCGACATTGAGAGGGATTGGGCGGCGTCGATATTGACAGCCTTGCGCTGTGTAAGGAGTTGCGGAGATGCGGCGGGGCAGGAGACGTTTGCTCGGGACTCGCGAGGCAGATCCGCTGGGGCGCGCAGGCCATGCACAGTGCCAATGGAATACAAAAGAAACCTATCGGTAAGATCTCACACTGCGAAGCTTTTATAGATAAAGAATTGTCGAATATAAAAGAAACCTACCGGTAAGATCTCAAACTACGAAGCTTTTCTAGATAAAGAACTGTCGAAAATAAAAGAAACCTATCGGTAAGATATCAAACTGCGAAGCTTTTCTAGATAAAGATAGTAAGGAAGATATTTGTAAGCACAAAGAAAATATTGTTTAAAGTGATAATAAAGTATCTTTTAACATCAATTGAAAACATCAATTGGAAATAAATAGAAATGCAAAATACTTCCTAAGAAATGGACATACTAATTTTTCAGTTTTGAGTTTGTTCTTCATTTTGATTAATTTTCTTACAACTACTGTGGACAACCTAAGTATTGTTCTTAATCAATCACATTGCGTACACAAGATTAATAAAGCGATAATGTCTTGTAGAGTCACCTTTCATGATTACTGATTCACACACTCAGAAAAGAATTATAGGGTATGAAATAATGAATAGGGTATAAATATCATAGATGAATACAAAATCTCAAAAGCCATGTGCGAGAGTGAATTTCAAACCATGACATCAGAAAACTACTATCCTTCGAACACAAAACTCTTGAAACTCACGACCGCACGTGGACACGACTCTTCAAAACTTCTAGGCTGTCCGGGTGTCGCCGCGTCGTTGGCAGATAGGCCGACGTTTCGCCTGTCATGTTGCAGACTTCTTCAGAGCAGTGACACAGTAAAGCTCCGCCTCCGGTGTTATATCTTTTTCAGCCTAGGGGCTCGGGTAACGCAAGTGCGCCGTGATTGGTGGAGAGGTCCCCCTGATTGGCTCGAGGTCTGGGACAACTCAAACCTCGCACCAGCCAATCACGGCGCACTTGCGTTACCTGAGCCCCTAGGCTGAAAAAGATATAACACCGGAGGTGGAGCTTTACTGTGTCACTACCCTGAAGAAGCCTGCGACATGACAGGCGAAACGTCGGCCTCTCTGCCAACGACGCAGCGTCACCCGGACAGACTAGAAGTCATGAACTCAGGCCGCGGAAGCCTACGTGTACGATTCTTCAATCCCATGACCCTCCGAACCCACGTCCTTTTGAAAACCCGACCATTCACCAACCCATGACCCTTTGATCGGTTGATTGATTGATTATTAATTCCTGGCGCGTCAATTGCTAAGGACATTAGTCATGTAAGTGTAGTGCATTTCATGCTCAAGAAGTGATCTTCCCCCAATGAATGGTGAGGTCCGTCTCCGATCTATTCCCTGAGCCACTTTTCCAGGTCTGATCCTTTGGAAGTTTGATTGATTGATTGATGCTTTCAGTGGTGTTAAATTTCATTAGTCCCATAAGTGTAGAGTATGTTATATCCAAAAAGGAAGCGGTGTTACTCACCCGCCAGAACGTGAGATCACGTGCAGACTAGCCCATGGGTTTCCCCATCCTAGAACCTCCCGAGCTGGAAACCACCTCAGCCAAGATAAGCTCTAATCTCCCGACTAGCCTGCATGTACAGGAATAGGTATGAGCATGTAAAAGGAGAGGAGAGAAACAAAATGAGAAAGTACATGTAGCGCCCGACCCGTGACCCGTATATTTAGGAACAGCTCCGACATTTACTTAAAATTGATCGGAGAAATCACGGAAAGGTACCGGGCTCAGCTGCTGGCCGCTATAATTCTCCTACAGATGGTGATTGGATTCTACTTAGCTGTGAAGCTAGTGGCAAAATTTCACAAACGTCGCAACTCGAGTCCTAGAACCTTCCAGTCAGAGTCCCTGTAGAGTCAACAATAATTTCATTACTGAGCTAGATCAACAAATATCTATCGAAGACACGACTTTCCAATCCCAAACCTCTTGTAGTATATGTTGAATGGCGAGATCGGGTTAGCGAGGTTTTCCCTAACCATTTATCTCTCACCACCCCAGCCCGGACAAGCTCTAAGCTCTTGACCGGTCTCCCGGCATGTGTGGTACTGTAGAGTTTGTAAGTGCACGTGTGTGTACGTAAGAGTAGGATAGGATAAGGAATGGAAAGGAAACATCACGCGCGGTCCGTGGTCTATTTTTTATTGTACTTCTCCGGCATTCGCCTGGAATTGGTAGGAGAAACTACCGATCAGAGCAGCCGGCAGCTAGAATTCTCCTCCAGACTGATAGCAAACTCGAGCCAGGTATCTTACTAGTGCCATAACCTCCACTGTCGGGTCTTGAACCCATTCCAGTTCGAGTCAGTGCAGTGACATCAGTCGATGCCCTGAGCCACCTCTCCGGGTTGCTTAACGTGTGTTGCGCCCACTTGAGGCGCCGGATTCCTCCACTGCGAAGGCGGAGCGGCGCGGGGGCGGCGCGGGGGCGGCGCGGGGGCGGCGCGGGGGCGGCGCGGGGGCGGCGCTCGGCCGGTATCCTCCGCCTGAGCTCTCAGCCTGCGGTGGCGCAACGGACCGTAAAAACGGGCTACGGAAGCTGCCGCCGCTCGCGCCATCGATTGGCTATGAAATTTCTCCGGCGGCGCCGCCGCCCCCGCCGCTGAATCTCAGCGCTCGCGAAGCGCCCCCTCCGCGCTGCTCGGCGCCCGGAACGGGGACGGGGGCTGAGGGCCTCGCAGAACTGAGCGAGACCTTGTAAGAGCAAGGGAAGCTTGGGGACGATGGGGCGACATGCAGGTGACGAATTGCCTGGGTTAGCTGGAGGAAGGGAAAGAAAATAGGCGTAGGCTATGGGATAGATTTTAGATTGATTGATTATTACTGTTTCCGGTCGCGTCAACTTCCGAGGTCATTGGTCCATAAGTGTAGTGCATGTTTCCTCCCTCGAGATATAGCGGTGATCTTCCCCCGCGGGACCAGCTAGTGTCGAAAATCACTGTCACCGTCGGCACTCGAACCTAGCACCGCCCGGTCAGAGGGACTGCAGTGACATCAGTTGTTGCCCTGAGCCATCTCTCTCGGTGATAGGTTACGGAAAAAATGTAGTCAAAAAATCGACAAAACTAGAAAAATATTATAAAAACATAAGAAAAGCCAACTAACTGGTATCATCAATCTCAGTACATAAGACGTTTACATAGCCCTGTTCTGAAATAAATTGCGATAGCTCATTTCACAAAAGTTTTAGACGAAACGCATATTTTAAAATTGATTTATCTTGGGGAATGATTCATAGATTATACACGTATATTTTAACATTTTAAAAGAATTTATTTCATAGAAAAATGATCCAGTTATAATTTAATACAATTTAATTTTCTTTCCGTAGCCGAACACGTGGATGGCCGAGATGGCTACAGCGTGTGCTGACTCAGAACCTAGGTTTACAGGTTCGCGGGGTTCAAATCCCACCGTAGCATTGCTGTTTGTCCCTTTTCTTTCATGTATGTGAGTTGACGCGGAAAGCCTTGCGAGTCTGCAGACCACTGATCGAAGAGCCCGTATATGTGTCTAATGTAATCGGTTAATGTGTCAGATTGTAAAAAGATTTTCTTTCCGAAGGAGTATTATTACGTAAGGAAATTTTATCTTCAGTACGTACTAAGAATTAATATCTCGTTACCACTGAGCAAAGAAATAAACAGCAGCATAGGGGAAATCAATTCCAACAGCACTGGATATGTAAACTCCGTCACCGCCGGCCTTTACACGAGAGGCTGCGAGGAAGAGCAGAAATCAGGCCCTGCCTGCGGGCAGGGCGGGCAGAGCGGGGGAAACGGCGGGCGAGCACGACCGAGATAAGGCGCCGGCAAAATAAATAAAAGAGGCGGAAGAAGCGCACATCGATTATTAATTAAACGCCGGGGGCGGCGACCGTGGCGTGGTGGGGGTGGCCCGGGGGCGGAGGAATACTGCTGACGCGCGCGCCGCCCCCGGCCGCCCGCCCCGCGCGGTGGCTGGCGGGATATCGATTTCAAATATAAAGTGCCGGCGGCGGAGGCGCACAGCGAGCTGGGAGCTTGACCGAGATGGTATCGTGGCTGCGCCGCCGGCGCCCTAAGTGAAAGGGATGAGGCGAGAGGCTGCGCGAGGTGAGGGTGGCGCCCTCCGCGGGCGAGCGCAGGGAACAACGGCCCCTCGACGAGCTGAGAAGTGGAGCGGGTTGCGGCGCGCCCAGGGGGAATAATGAGGCCTGATGCCGCCGCGCCAAGCGCTGATGTCGCACGGCCCTCGGTCGAAGATCATTGCTGGAGACGCGATTTCTGAACGTATTCCGCCTGGTTTTGAGCGTGGAACACGCTGTAATTGACAATGTACTGGACGCGTGTGTTTATCCATACGAGTCTTAACTAAATTTCCGGATGACATGGTTCAGGTCAACTGATGTCACTGCAATGATTCTGATTAGGATGTCCTCGGTTCGAGTCCCGACGGTAGCAGGCTTTTTGACACTAGTTTGTCAGCTAGGTTGAATTCAGTCGCTGTCTGGAGAAGAATTCTAGCGGCCGGCAGCTCTGATCCGTAATTTTCCGTGGTTTCTCCGATCAACACCAGGCGAATGCCGGAGCACTTTCCGAACAAAAGATCTACGGACCGCACACCAACTTTTCTTCCTTTTCCTTGTCGTATCCTCACTCATTAATTAAACACACACTTACATGTACTACTCAACCACAAATATCAGCAGACCCATTTGGGGAGGTGCTCCGTTGGTAGGAACGAAAATCCCAAAGGTCAACATGTAGGTTGGCGCTGGAGCTCTATATATTGGAGTAGATCATCGACATCCTTGGTAAAACATGTACCTCACTTACGGGAATAATCATCTTAGATATTGGCGCACCCGGAAACATGAAATAATTAGTCGTAAGTGAATTCCCTTTATTCGCTTCAAACAATATTTACTTTTTTCCGATTATTTCCTTTCTGATCTCTTTGGGAATAAAACTTATTTGAAAAAGTCATTGACCACATGAAAAAATGACTACCGGATTGAATTGGTTTGATTAATTCCAATGATTGTCACAATTTTCTTGTAGTTAATATTTGCAGCAAAACCTCAACTGTCACCTGGCAATGGATAGTTATAAAAAAATATAAATCAGTTTGTAGTAGCATTATAGAAAATTGAATCAAAATGTTTCTAAAGGCGGCTTTGCCGTCATCAGCATTCCCGTGATACGAAGCGAATGTTGGAAGACAGTGCCCCATCGTGATGGGGGGTCTACACTGTCTCCCGACCTTCGTCACACACAGCTAGACTGATAATGACGGCAAAGCCGTCGAAACCGGCTCTCGTAATAACTTAAAGTTGACAAAGAAGACTTCTAGTATTTAATTATTGAATAATGTCAGCACATCAGAATTACCTCTGTTACCTACTCACAAACAATCGAATCAATTTATCAAAATATTCACAGTTTAATCCCCTGTTAAGTGTCTAAATAAACCTATCTAAAACATATGTCGATCGTGTAGTGTTTATATTTTAGTACGTTTATTCTCTAAAGTTGCTTATGGAGGAGTCATTAATTCCACCAATATATAAACTCTAGGGATATACTCTCGTTATATGAACTTCACGAACTACATTCTTGTGATACTCTAGTGATATGAACGTTATAATCTCGGTGGATACCGCAGAAATCTTGTTAAGTTCTATATGAATCGGTAAAAAACGTAATATTTCATAATAAAAATGTATTTACACTAAATTCCATACTTACATTTCCGCATAAAAGTTTCGAGGACTTTAACCTCATCTATGCTAATATAAATAAACACACACACGTGTATATGTATGTATGTATATTATATATATGTATGTATATTTTATATATATATATATATATATATATATATATATATACACACGTGTGTGTGTGTGTGTTTGTGTGGGTGGGTGGGTGTGTTACGAAAAAATTAAAAAGGATATATACAGAAAGATCAATGCAAATTCAGTGAAGGTTGACTTAAGTACAATAACAAGAAATAAAGTTGAACCAAACACTTACCCAAGTAATGTAGTACAAAGCATGTCTGATAAACGTACATCCAACGACTACCCAAAATGAATTGTGGGTGACTTAAAAGTCCTCGAAACATAAGTGGGGATGTAAGATCGGAACTTAGTGAAAATACGTTTTATTGTGAAAGATTACCTCTTTTTACTCTTACACATCTCTAATAATTTAATAATGATTAAATTATCTTTCATTTGTTCTCTCAGTCAATAGCGTAGATATAAAATTCTTTACCAGTGAGAATTTCATAGGGTTTACACCGTTTCGTGTTTGGAATACTGCAGTAGCATTATTTTTGACATTTTCTATTGCAATTCCTACTGCTCTTTATGCCCTTTCGATTCCCACATTCAGTGTTTGGTGAATTTCAAAGCTTCGAGTAATCTCTGGTATCCGATTGGGGTGGAGTGCTAGCGAGATTCCGCTCTGGCATTGTTTTGGATAACATGCAGCTCCCCTAGAAGTTATTAATCAGAGTTCCCTTTCATCCATTGCAATTTGAGTTATTGTTTGCCAACTAACAATAATTTCGAGAGAGAGAATATGTCTTGCGGGTAAAGAAAACATCAATGAACTGGGATAGTTCCATGAAATATTCAGTGTATGTGCAAGAGTAAATGTATGTGCGTCCGTATTTGTATGTGCGTATGTGAATATGTGTATTAGAGAGTGACAGAGAGAGAGAGAGAGAGAGAGAGAGAGAGAGAGAGAGAGAGAGAGAGAGAGAGAGAGATAAGTGACGTTAAAAGAAATTGAGCATTTGATGGAAAAATAAAAGAATAAAATAATGAATGAATGGATGGTTGAATGGATGGATGAAAGAATTAAAAATTACGCGTTGTCAAAAAGTTGATCTTGGAAAGTTAATGGGTTTTTATTTATTAAAATAATATTTTTGATAAAAAGAGCGGTAAAATTAGGGCTCCAACTTGCTCTTCTTTTCAAGGCGGTTAGGTCCAGACCTTGTAAATATGTTTGTGGATTTTTAGGATATCCAATATATCTTTCTTTATTCTATCTCATTGACTCATCGATCCCTGAGCAGGTTGTGAATAAATGTAGACAGATATATTCTAGATATGGGTTACGTACGTTATGGTTTACAGGTTTTCCAGAAATGTAGCATGAATTATCAGTCTTCAAAACATACGTTCTGCAAAAAAGACTGGCTTTATTGGAGAGCAATTATTCGTTGGATGTTTTGTCTGTGTTATTTGA
The DNA here is from genome assembly GCA_017312745.1 of Gryllus bimaculatus. Taxonomy (NCBI): domain Eukaryota; kingdom Metazoa; phylum Arthropoda; class Insecta; order Orthoptera; family Gryllidae; genus Gryllus; species Gryllus bimaculatus. The sequence continues at coordinate 2,301,307 of BOPP01000041.1, read as the reverse complement.
CGAAATTCTCTGAATCCTTCAAAATGTTTGAAATGTCTTTAAGAAATACTATCTTACAGTAGTATTTCTACGCTTCATTATTGCGTGTGTTTAAGAGCGTGAGTGACAGGAGCAGGGTTGCCAAGTCAAAGAAGTTGCTTTATTCTGTCTGGAAAAAAGGTCATAATCAGTACTTTGTCCAACACCCGAATAGCCCACACTTCATGAGTGGATATTGACAACAGTTGGTTGAACCACACCATAGACGTCATAAGTGAAAATCTGTTTCGTTCAATCTGATTGTTTACTTTGGTTTGGCCAAAGGCGTTCTGTAACGCTTAGTTTATCACTATCACGTTAAATGCGGTGTCCCTCAGATCCGGTAACTATTCAAAAAAAGTTCTTCGATGCAGCATTAAAACGTGTTTAAATCTTTTAAAATAAGCCGTCATTACAATTAATCTTAATCTTTTTCGTGCTGAAAGAATAACCCAGTAACGCCAATTTTACATCCACACAGCTTGCACATGGCGAAGGTACGTACGTACCTACACCATTACATGTTAAAAGACCTTTCCTGGACAAATACGCAAACTTCCGAAGGGTGTTCATTCAAGTACTGAAAGCGGTAAAATATGTTTCCCTTTTTACAGATGAACTTTTCGCATTTAAAATCGAAGGTTCACATTACATCAAAACATTTGTATTTTTCCATTTTGGAATGCTTCGTGAAACTGTGTGGTGTTTGAAAACTACATCCAAATGATTTTGGCTGACAGTGTGATGCTGAGTCAAAGACAGTGATTTCGATGTTGCGATCAACTTACTTCGGTCTTCGTCAGGACTGATCACTTCAGCTCTAAAGAAAGCCGCGATAAGATAGTTGAAATGTGGCATCACAAGAACCTATAAAAATAAAAGTATCTGCAGATTCAAGCAAACAATATTTGCAATCTTGTTGATGTCGCTTAGAGGGCATTGGTGGTGACGTTTCACTCACCTTATCGTGTTCTTCTTCAGGGCTGAAATGCTTTAGACACCTCAGTCCTCAGGAAGACCACAATAAGTTACCAATCAGATAATCCGATACCGATCAGAGCAGCTGGCTCCTATAATTCTCATCCAGAGAGCGACCAGACTTTACCCTGCTATGTAACTTGTGTCGAAAATGCTGTTACCGGCCGGACTCAAACCAAAGTCCTCCCTGTCGGAGACACAGCAGTGACACCAGTTGACGCCCTGAGCCTCCTCTACTGGTGTGAATCACTTGTAGATTATTGCGTTTATTCATGAAAGTATTATTTTTCTATATCCTATTATAGTATGTTGGATCGTTGGCATTCCTTAATGGATTTGGAGATAACGTTTCTAATGCAATCTATTGAAGTGTTCGGTAAATGATGTGAAAATTCACATCAGGTGTAAGGTTTGAATATCGCAATGGCATGAGAAGGCACAGGGACGAATCGCAAATGCGTGGCCCTTTCCGATGCGACAAGCCAACATTTTCCCAGTCTATCAGTGGGATGGGGGGAGGGGCAGGCGGACAGGGTTAGCTGCCCGGGTGCGCCTCTGTAGGTACGGGGAAAAGTCCCCATTTTTACCACCTTCGTATTTACACAGGCAGTGCACGCAGGTGATCTGAGGCACCCGAGAAGCCTTTTCTCTAATTTTGTGATTGCAGCTTGGCGGCTCCCGACCACTGCTTCCGGATCTCTTTTCCTTCAACAGAAATGAGTCACAACTCTTTCGCAAAAGTAAGTATTGTTATCTTTTCTAGGCGGTGAGACTTTCCAAAACGTTGCACGGACCTTAGAGATCATCTGCGTGCTTTCGTGCTACGGCTTTGGTTCAGTAGTTTTCATAACGTCAAAACATTAGTGCCAAATATGCGAAAGCTGTGTTTTGACGATCCCCTAACTGTTTGTAAAGTATGTAATCAAGGAAAGTTATCAGATAATTAAAATATACTAAATATAATAATATTTCAGCCTATTTAATTTTTTCATTTTATAAAAAATTTTGTTAACAGTTCAATAGATGGAGTAATCTATTATATAAGAATATATTTCATTATTGAAAATATTATCCATATTTGGCACACTTCTTTGATCTGAAGTTATAAGGGGAAACTAAGTTAAGAGAACTTCAGGCAGAAAGGACTATGAGATTAGGTGAGTACACTGACGTTGCAGAAAGAGGCGCGTCTGCTGAAGGGATAAGTAGTCTTAGGCGGCGTCGACGATGCGCTGGCACGATTGCAGATTCAGCACGGGCGGCACTGCCGCCGGTGCGTTGAGGCCGTGCAAAGAACTACACGACTGCGCGAATCAACATGTCATTTTTCTTAACACTATACTGTTATATTCGCAAAACCCAAGCAGACAGAAGAACAAAAAGTTCGTCTTTCAATCGGCGCCCGCCAATTGTTTTAACAGTCTTCCTCCCTCCGGGAAGACAATAGAAAAGCAATGGGAATTCCCGGCATACTTTTCCTCCTGTTAGTATTATTACTTAATAATCACTTGGTTTTAATTAGAGGCGCTGCAAAAGTACATACTTTCTCGCATTGTTTCTATCTGTATCTCTATGTTATACTACGATATAAACCTGCAGAAGTATTTCAAGCAGCAAATTATTTTTCCGCCTTCAGACACAATCAAGACACTGAGAGTTAACTCATCGCCAGTCATACTCCACTAGGGAGTATCGTACACTATCATGTAGGGAGTAAAAGTGAAAAGTAGTAATATGAGTTATAAAAACGTCAATATGGACTATGAGAGCTCAAACTAAGTGAAAAGTTATTTCTTCTTTCTATGCACTTCTAAGTTGGTATTACGAAAAGCGTTCAAAGACACGACCTGTATTACATTACCGACTTAATTATATTGGACTTTGTTATCTGGAAAATCGTCTCGTATAAATTTCAAAAGTATTGTCTATTTACTCTACATCGCTCTAATTGAATTGAATTGAATTTGCCTTATTTTACGTGGTGAGACTCGGGCCATCAGGCCCGCTCTTCTGTCTGACAACGCAAATTTCGCTACGCTCCTTTCATCAACTAGCAGAGAAAGGTATTTCTTGGGCGGGAAACAGGCGATTTTGAATTTAGCTCAGAGGCGTCATTTAGGCTTGATGATCTTTTACATG
>BOPP01000041.1:2282249-2298147 GCA_017312745.1 Gryllus bimaculatus | reverse complement strand
AATGCAAGTATCTTTACTAAAATGGGACAGCCGGCTTTACTCCCCTCCGAAGGAAGGAGTACGAAGGATTTTGCGCCCTAAAAACACGGCTTCGATCGGGTTTGAACCGCGAGCTGGGTATAACAGTCCGGTACGCTAACCGCCACACATCGCGCCCGTCTAATTACAATATACTACTATGGATTCCGCGGCCGCCGCCGGGCCGGCGGGGATCCGGCGGGGGCGCCGCTGAGAGCGAGCACCGGTCGGTCAGCGGCCAGCCGCCTCCCCCGCGCCCTTCGATTCGATTTCGCCCCGTCACGGCATCGTTCCACCGGGAGGGCGCCGCGAGCTTGGGTATAACAGTCCGGTACGCTAACCGTCACACCATCGCCGCCGATCTAATGACAATAACTACTATGGATTTCCGCGTCCGGGCCACGAACCCCAGGCCCTTGCGGTCAGATGCACTGCAGTGACATCAGATGATCCCTGAGCCACCTTTCCCGTTAGGAAAGATTGGGCGTGGTGCGTGGCCTGTTTGTTAGGGTACTGTTCCCCTATTCACCTCGTGTTGATCGGAGACACCAAGGAAAGCTCCCGATCAGAGCATCCAGTTGCTAGAATTCTCTTCCAGACAGCGTCTCAACTCGACCTACCTGTCTAGCTAGTGTCAAAAATCCAACAAATGTCTGGACTCGAACCGATAATCATCCGGTCAGAGACAGTGTATTAGAGATGATAGCAAAGTAAACTTTAACTTGGATCACGAAGTACGAGTTATATCAATATCTGATATTCGGTTATATTTTGGTTTTCTCTGGGTACTCATAAGAGGTATTAGCTTCAGAAGATGCACTTGGGGCTCAATGCCTGATATTCTGATTATGAAAAACCAATGCAACATCAACTATGCAAGGACATTTCAAAGAGTACTATCATGTTTACAAAACATCGATGTCATAATTGCACTTCCCATTTAAACAATGTAAATACTTGATATGATTGGTGTGTTTGGTGATGAGGTTTCTTTGTACGAAAAGTAATTGATGCAATAACATGACAACATTCAAGTTTTGCTATTTTTGTACGCGTTGTTGTCATGTGAAGTTTAAACACACTTTCTCGAAATGAATTGTTTTAAGAAACAGAATACACATTTTGTTTGGAGTAAAAACACTACAATATAGGATACTTCAAGGGTTTTTTGGCAGATTTATATCACACTGTTTAATGCCTCAATGTGTATACAAAGGTAACTGCCTCGCTTCCATTCTGTACTTCGCTATTTTGTGCAAGTTCTTTTTTGTGAGACATTGAATGCCTAATATCGCGTTAATTCACAAATGCTTCTATTTTTCTCTTGACCACTGCACTCCTTAACATTCGAGTATTCTCACTTTCCATCTCCTCCCCTTCTCCCTCCCCCTCTTCTCCCAACGCCCACTGTTTCCAAACTCGCTCATTTCCTCGCTCATTTGAGCCCATTTCTTTTTGTTATGCTCTCCTCTCGCTCTCACCACTTTTCTCTTTCTCACGTTTGGCTCCGTTTTTTCTCCCTTCACTTATATTTTCGTGCTTTTTACATACTCCTCGCACCTCCCTACCTGGCTCTTTCATGAATCTCTTCTTTCGTCCACGTTTTTCGACTTGTTCTCCAACTCTTTCCTCTCTGCCTTCTTTCATGTCGCGCCCCTTTCCTGCACGCCGTGCCTTTCCAACTCCCTTCATCCCAACCCGATTCACCGCTTGTTTCTAGCCCTCTCGTTGCCAGCGCCAAGCCCGCTCTGCCCCAGTGGGGCTCGCCCGTCGCGCCCTTTCCGGCTGGCCGGCCGCGTCCGCGCGGGCGCACAGACGCTCGCGCGCAGCGACGCACGCCCAGAGCAAACCGCGCGCTCGGCGCCTGACCCACGCGGCAAACACCGCCGTATTTGCAGGGGCCCCGCCGCCCTGCCACCCGCCCCGCGAACGCGCCGCCTCTTCCCGCTCGCACGGGGCGCTTGCCGGGGCCCTCGCCGTCCTTCGGTCGCCCCAACACCGCTTCCAACCTCGTACCTCCGCGCCCCCTTCGTTCCCGCCGCCACCAAGCGGCCGTCGGTGGGTCGCCCCGTCCCGTGCCCCGTCGTCTGCCCCGTCGGTTCGCGCCGCTCCCCGCCCTCGGTCCCGTCGCCGTCGCCGTCTCCCCGTCGGTCCTGCCCCCTCGCCGCCACTCGTCACCCCGCTCTCACCGTCGTCCCGTCGTCCTCATCCCTCCGTCCCCGTCGGCCGTTCCGTCGCCTTCAGCCCCTTCGTCCTGCCCGTCCCTAACGCCGCCCGTCGCACCCGTCGGCAGCGTCTGCCACCGCGCCCGTTCGTCCCTCGCGCCACGTCCGCCGCGCCCTATCGCCCCCGCGCCCGTCGTTCGTCCCGCCGGTCCTCGGTCCGTCGCCCAGTCCCTTCCCGTCGCCCCGCCGCCCCTTCGTCCCCCGCGGCCCCTTCGGCCTCCACCGCACGCCCTTTCGTCCCTGGTCCCCCGTCGTCCCATCGCCGCCCTCTCGTGCCCGCCGCTTGTCCGTCGCCGCCCTTCGTCAACCCCACGCTCCCTTTGCCCCCTCGCCCTCCCCGCCGCCCTTGTCGCGCCCCCCTTCGTCCCCTCCGACTCTCGCCAACCCTTCGGTGCCGTCGCCTCGGCCCCGTTAGTCCCGTCACCCCGTCGCTCTCTTCATCCCCGTCGCACCGTCCCTTCGTCCTCCTCGCCACCGTCCGATCGCCCCGCCGTCCCGTCCCGTCGTACGTCCCAGTGCCCCGTCGCCTCCGTTGCCCTTGTCGCCCCCGCCGCTTCCCCACCACCCCGTCGACTCCGTCACACGTAACGTGCACCCCGACACTGCCGCAACCTCCCCCCGCTGCACCGGCGCAACCGCCACCGTCGACATCGGACACTGGCGCGGTCGTGGAACCTCCAAACCGCTTTATCGCGGCAGCCTACCTGGCGCACACTGCTGGTCGTGCCGAAGCCCCTGAGGTGCGAGATCCATGGGCTGAAATATTCACTGACCTGCATAGTAGGTTGAATTCAATCACGTCTGGAGGAGAAATTTAGCGAGTCGGCCTGCTCTAACGGTGTTTTTCCGTGTTTCTCAGATCACCCCGAGAGGATTACAGGGCAGAACAAAAACAAAACATAGAAAATAGTATGTTAATAAAAGTCAAGAAATATTGAATAATTGATAATGATCATAAATTGTGAGTTCGATCGTCTTACAGTTAGTTAGTAGCTGTTCGTAGTCTATGCTAGACTAATGACTGAATTAAACGAAAATTTATATCACGTAAATAGATAACTTTCTGTTGTATCAACTAAAATTACAGAAGCTATATTATTGATTTTTAACGGCATTAATGGAAAGTTGATTAATTGTAATGAATACAGTAAATGAAGCACGCATAATAAACATTCTAACTGCACATCATAAAAACGATAATCGATAGATTAACGATGCAATCCATTAATTAGGTATCATTAATACCGCATATGTATCCTTCAGGTATACTGATCCCCCCCCTTTCTCTTTCTCTCTCTCTCATCTCTTCATCTCTCTCTCTATCTTTCAATTCGTTCCATGTCCATTGACACTTATGTAATATCTATCAACCTTCACTTCCTTACCAGTAAAGTCTTTGGGCCCATATTGCTCTGGTCAGTATACATGCGGTCTGGACCGCATGCTCCGTATCGAGACTTGATTTAGATTGAGTGGGAGTGCACGTCGTAGAATGCACCCATAAGCGCGCATTGCCCCCCCACGAGGCAGGCGAACTGGAATGCGCTATTAACTCTTAATCGGAAGGATCAAATCAGAATAATTGCAACTTTAATATATTTAATACAATTTAAGATTTTTTAGATTTTGAAAGAGGGACATACTATCATTGTACGACATTTTTATGACCACTAATATATTATTGTTTCACAAACTCATTTGGATTTTCTTACTGGTAATTACATATTATATATATAGATATATTATATATATTATATATATATATATAAATATCCATGCTTGTTGTAAAAAAGTGGTTTGTCAATTTTCCTTAATGCAACGTTGGTGATGTAATATCAGTTTTTATTTTCCAATTATTCGTTCTAATGATCTTACCTTTACATTTAATGACATCATTTTTCTAATTGTTTGTGTTTTCTTCGATTGCTACATACGTCGACCCCCTACAATACCAATTCCAACTAAACGCACATTCTAAATATGTTACCATAACGTCTCTAGATGCCTCTACGTCATCTGCTTTCAACATATCTTTTCTAATTCCACTGAACTAGCAAGCCCTTCTAATACCCTCGTTCTCTCGTACCCTGTACCCTACTTCCAGCTCCATCGCCTGCCTCACCTCTGCTGTCATTTCCGCCACCCTCCTCAATTCCCATTCCAACTGCACTGAAGGCTTGCCGTGAAGCGTATTGGCATCCACAGCAGGAGCGCGGGAAGGGCGGTAGCTGTCGGGAGGGATATGCCAAGACCGCAGCCCCCGGTGACGACGGCGCGCGTGGGCGGGCGGGAGCAGGAAAGCCGGCTAGCGGCAACTTCCCCGCACTGACACACGTCGGTGGTGCAGAATTGACAGGCGGGTTCCCTAATCGAGATCTAACAATGTAACTGTGGGAAATGTCGGGGACCAGTTAATGGATTATCTGGCTGCCTGACTCACTGATTGACGGGTGAAACCGAGGACTAGATATTGGAATCACGTCTGTTCTTTCTCTTTCCTAGTGAGTGTTAATGCGGAGTAATTGCAGGGCCCTCAAGGCCTTCTCATACACTCATATCGGTAATGACGGGTGGGGTATAACAGGATATACTGATCAGCGAGCCACTCCGGATAGGGGGAGGTAAAGTGTTGATGAAAATGATGGAGAAGGAAGGAAATATGGAAATAAGATTGTGCGCGTCCTGTTTTTCTTTGTGAGGTGCTGTTCAGGTAATCACCTAGAAGTGATCAGAGAAACAACGGATGTTCAACGATAAGAGCATGTACACGTAGGCTTCCGCGGCGCGAGTTCATGACTTCTAGGCTGACCGGGTGACGCCGCATCACCCGGATAGCCTTAAAGTAACGATAAGAACAATCTGTTTACGAATTTGATTCCGGGAGACGCCACAAACTAACGCATGTCATGCAGCGCCCATACTGAGATTATTGGCATATCCGTAAATATTGGCATTTCAGTTCCAAAGTTTTGGTTACAGTAGGCATTGTCAGAAAATGTCCCTTTGTCTTAATTAGTATATTATATATTGTAGAAATACACGTAAAAAATCGTCACGTTTACGTAATAAAAGAATTCAGTTAATTGACATCTGCGTTCGCTCTAATTACTACACAGCTGACCTACACCACGTTACGTTCAGTTGTAAAAAGTTACGAGGTCTTAGTTTCTGCAGAGGACCTGTGCGTTCGTCAATGATCTTGGTCTTGTGAAGATTAGAAATAAATGCGTGTCGTTATAGGTCGTAACATAATACGTCAATGTCACCGTAAATCCAAAGAGTCTTGGGTTTATCTCTGTTTCATGGCAAGAATTCCAGAGGACTATCCGGTGAAAACGTGAATTATGATTTTTAAACGGTTCATATTACCGTTCTTTGAATAAACTTTAAGATGATTATCTGCACCATTTTTCCAGTAATTCCAATGTGTATGATTGTTAACTTATAACATTATACCAACAACACAATAGCACCAACTAATCTGGTACTTCGTTTCGCCAGGTCTCATTCAAATGCTTTAAGCACCTAAAACAAAAAAATCCAGTGGGAAATTTTATTTTATTTATTAATTTCATTTTAAATATCGCTCGTTGTAATTAATCATTGTTCTGAAAATAACAATGATTAAAAACCTCGTACGCATGAAATGTGAAAATAGAAATGAGAACCTTTATTATTCGTTTTTTAAATCATATTGGATTGAGTAAATGCGAAAATATGAATTACAAATGCGTCGTTATCCGATAAATTTTGCGCTAAAACAAGGTATAAGCGTGGTACTGAATGTGAGAAAACTCATCTTATGAAATAACGTGTAAAAATAATTTCGCACCATGTAAAATAGACGAGTATGCTTGAAATTTGTTCTTGTAAAGAGCTTTTTCAATACTTTTCAAATTACCAACCTCTACACATGCACTACTATGTTTTCTTTAAATGAACAGTAACTTTTAACAAAACTTACCTTAATATAAATGACGAGGGTTAGAAGTTTTGCTGCAGCTTTTCACTGGAATCGGAAGAGAGAAGGTACACCACATCCATTAGTCGATGTCTTCGAGTCTTCTCTTCTTCCTAGCACTAAACCACTGTTCAACACGAGCATACGGATAGCTACACTTTTCTATTATCCACTGAAATTAATCAGAAACTTTCGGTAGGAGGATTTTTGAGTATTTTTAGTTTATAAAAATTCAGAATTTTTATCTCAAAAATTTTCTTTTGAATACATTTTCTAGACAATGTTTTTATACATTTTTGCATAGTTGTAAATCCCTCACATTTGTTCATTAACAGTGATAAAATGGTTGTTGAAACTACCTTGTGTAAATTAAATATTTTTTAGACTAGATAAATTATTGTTCAAAGGAGTAAATTAGTCTACTTTTTAAAATGGTTGCTACTCCTAACAAATTAATTATGTTTGAATTAATGCACCCACAATAATATTTTCAAATACGACATTAATTACGGCTCAGAGTCATCTCCATGAACTAGATCAAAGAAATTCCCAGACTAAATAGGAACCTGGTTAGATTTGTTTATTTAGTGGTGAATAACATATCTGATTTCGAAGAACGAGTGATGACAATGACTTGTTGAGCAGATTTATAGTCCTCTGACATGTAATAATCTACGAACGTACTTGAATATTTGGGCTGCACCCATACATGACATTTACGATTTGTAGACATTTTATGACTGACTATTCTCTCTCTTCGTTTCTATCTCTCTCTCTATCCACTATCTAGATAAAGTCATTCGAGAGAGAAAATATAAAACTTTTTTTCTCTTTGTACCTGATAAAAGCAATGTTGAGAACACAGTGTGCATTTTTATTACCACTTAAATTGACGACATTAAGGGAAAAAAGTTTAAGCTTATTGTTTGTAGATGTATCTTTAATATTTCAATTCCTGCTCATTTCTAAACATATATGTCGTTAAAATGAATAATATTCTACTTCGTTATTTATGAATAGAAGAATTTGATTACCTTATGAATCTGTAGAGTTGAAGTTCATAAGCAATGTATATTGATTATATTTTTGAAAAAGAAAAAAAAACATGGAAAGGACCATTATTAATATTTAGAAATTAAATTTATAGATTAAATTATGTTTTATCGTTCTCAAATTATTAATTGATGAAGAAAATAGACATTTAATTTATTAGCATTGTAATTCTATAATAATGTTGCATTGGTTGCTCAATTAAAGGTGACTGGCAAAAAAAATATGGAAATTATAAATTCAGATCATGGTTTGGTATAAATGTACATTTCATGAATTTGATAGTTTCAGAGTATTTTACAAAAATGGCCCGACATAGAGAATAGAAATGAAAATAGAGAATCCATACAACTGATACGGTAAAACAGTGTTTCATTCTAGCGCAATAAAGTAGAAAAGCATGAAATTGAATTTAAATAGTTTTGTTAACTTGAAATTTTTGAATCAAATATATATGCAAGTATGTATAATGTACACTCGATAGTGTGTGTGAATGTATTGTTTATAATAATAAAAAACAGAACCATCAGCATTTCTGTTTTTACACAATTCTCGAAGTTACTTTTAAAATTAGAGCCATGTTATAAACATAATTAATCGTTCGTTATGTGAAGCCATTTTCATCAGTTCACAATTCTGTTTTGTATTTAATTTTTAAATTGTTTAACAAACTTTTCGTTTTTACCGTGGTTATGCACACAACAAAATCAGAGTAAACATTGTTATTCTTTTATGGCGTAATCGAAAATCGCTAGCTGTATATTTTGTGATCCAGGAAGTTATTGAAAATTTATATTCATTTTTCGTAGATGAAGGTATGAAAATGTTTCAATTATGTTAGTTTAATTCATAAATGATTTTCCGTCGTATGTAAATAACGAACAACAGTACCAACTCAATATGATTTTTCCTTTGTTGTAAATCCGTGATGTTTTAATAGTTTCACTCGTCAATGAAGGGGAATAAATGAACTTGCCAGTATCCTCGTTCCACTGACCCAGTTGCTTCTTCAGACTGCGACTTCTAGGAGGCAAACAACCCCTTTAGGCAAGGAGTACCAAGTGTGATCCAGAGCAGCGAAGTAGGAGCTAACTCTCTAGTAAACTCTGGGACAAAAAAGAAGACAAACGCTGCGCGAACCAGTGACTTCGTTGGCCAATTACCTCACTCCTCCCTACCGTCATTTGTCCGCATTGCAGATGACCGCTGATTAGCTAAACCTCTCCATGGGCCTTTCTTAATAAAAATAATAGCTCTCGTAACTATATATATTTCGGATTCTTTTGCCAGATCAAATATTATTTAAACTCGTTTTATTTCATTTCCCTTTTTTTATATAAAAGATTAAGAGCAGAGAAAATAAAATTAAATTCAAATTTATTGAAACGTTAATTTATTTGATTCAAATGTATTCTTAAGTGATAATGGAGAGACGTCTCGGGGACCTCCTCTCCGAGAAAGATATTTTGGTGCAGGCGAAGAACTGAATACGTAACTTCCCGCCTCTCCAAGTCTCAGAGGCCTAATTAAAGATTCGCTAGCAAAATACCCGACGTTGACCCGGTTTTCTTCATATCCAATTTTTGTGAAAGAGGAAAAAGATCAATTTTATATAAAACGCTCTTTTTAGGTTTAATATTTGTTATTTAATTTCCTCAATTTAAAAAAAAAGTTTCTATACTTTTCTTTTATTTCATTTTAAAGCTCATTAATATTAGATTAAAAATGTTTATCTTACGCACTGCTACTGGTTTCTAACAAATCTAATTATCAGTTATGCTGCACCGTTTCTGGCCTCTTGTGGAATATATTAGGAACTAATCTGCTCTTAGCGACAGCCAAACAATAATGATCATTGTGTATCTACCAATATATTATTTAAATTATTAATTTTTCGTTCTTTTGTTGTTTTCATCTTTACAAAGCTTTACAAGAAACTACGACAATCATGAAGAAAAGCTTGTAAAGTTTTGTGTGTGTTCATTCACCACGTTTTGTGATATCGTTGTCGGTCACGTTTTTGAATTCCCTTTTATCAGTATAGATTGGGGGGAACGGGGATTCGGGAAGAAGAATTGGGAGAAGGCGAGCAAAAAAAGTAAACGTCCTTGGAAGAATATCTAAATTTAATTGAAACAGAGTTGGAAAGGGAGAATACATATGAGTACTTGGAAACAGCCAGCGGATGTGCAGGCTCAGTAGCTCTGTTCGCGACAGAGCGAAAGCCTGCGTAGTCCTGTTCTCCTTCTCCTCGTCCTCACCCTTTTCCTCTTTTTGTTTCTCTCCATCCGTCATCTCTTCCTATACACCCGCCTCCACGGCACCATATAAAAAAGTGAACTTTACAAATATCTACAAACAACTTATATTTGACAAGGCCTCCCTCCACAGCTCACGGGAAGATTGGGAAAGATTGAGGTGGTGTATGTGTGTGTGTGTACTCGGGAAGGAAGAGCAACTCAGCATTGTAGAGAGGGCAACGTGGAACACGTTATATTTTTCCATACTCGCGTTCAGTTTATCTGAGATGCGACTTCCATACACAACAATATTGTTTGCAACACACATGTTATGTTATCTTTTCTCATGTTCTCTGGTGTTAGTCATATTTTACTTAACACAAATATAAATATTCACCAACGTAGCAATATAAACATGACCGCCATTGGCCAACGGTATAGTTATTTGGTGAGTCAAAGTTTGAGACAAAAAATTACAAGTGCGACAGGCTTTCGTGAATACACATACAGAGAATCCACATAGTGATGCAAGTGAGTAAAAAAATTTCCTCACATTCTCAAATAAACTTCAAACGAGTATAGTAACGCGCACATTGCATAAAACTACTCTCTACCAAACGCCTGGTCGCCATTGGTGATTTTAATAGGAAAATTATGCAACAATGAAGTTAGAGGCCACCCACCACAAGAGAGCTCAACCCAGACACGCCACTCTGTTGTAAAATATGATAATGTTTTATACGTATTTTTATATAGATTCTTGCCTGTACATTTCTCGCAAGGTGTGTTTACTCAACAAAGCTGTGCAGCACTTTGGACCTCAAGAAAATTCTGGTAAATGGGTTCGACCTTCTCTAGTTTCTAGCTCTGGTTTTAAAGAGAGGGCTTTATCCAGATAAAAAATGGTCGTAAATTATAAAGTTTAGGCCTGACAATATTTTTTTTCTGGCTAAAATAGTTCATGCTATGACACCGAGGCCAAATGCTGCAATCGATATCCATTATCCGACTCACCGATCGATCAACAATGTTCAGTGAACACCGCGAGCGATGTTCCTACAGGCGGCAATCAAGACTTCGTAGGAGTGATTGAGCGATTCGTGTGAGAGGTTTGTGTGACGCTGAGCCATCGCGAGGCGGTGTACTCCACTCCAGGGACGGGTCAGGGATAATCCTCGCTCGGCCCACGTGGGCGCGGGGGCGGATCCAGAAAGCGTTGCAGAAGGGAGCAATTTCATTTCGAATCCACCCTAAAATATTTTTGAAATAAAAAAAATATTAGCTTGAAATTTAAAAAAATTACAAGCATATTCGTAAGAAGTTCATCAAATACTGCTTTTAATTTGATGAGATTTATAAATTAAATAAATTTAGAAAAATTACAAAAAAAACAATGTTGGGAGATGGGGGGGGGGGGCTCCTCAATTTCTTCCCTGGATCCGCCACCGGCGGGGCGCCACGGGGTCTTGGGCTGGGTCGCGGGCGCGGGGCGTTGATATGTATGGCCGAAGGCCCTCTAAACCCCAGGCCTCGACAGGAGCTCCAGAACGGCGTGGACCTCGCTGATTCGCGACGAAGACTTGCAGTAAAAATAATTACAATTAACACATTTCGTATCAATAAGTAATTCCTTGGAAATTGGGAGCAGAAGGTATGTTCTGATCGTTAACAGCGAAGATACCTGAATGCCGTTCGTCTTGAAATAGCTTTACGTGTGAACTCATTTTGCAAAAACACAAAGCCAACACTACAAATCAAACTTTTATAGAGCAATTATAATATTTTAAGTTTATCCCTAAATTAAAATGGTAGAAGGTGAAATGCTAAGTAGTGAAATTCACAGATGAGCTGGCAACTGAAACATTAACGTATTCACGTGACACAGGATACATAATAGTATTAGCAAAAGTACCTAACAGTAAATCATTCAACACCCGATAACTTTCCGATTTCAACGCTGTAAGAAAATCAAGTGTACTTCAGCTTTAAAATGTTAAACACTTTAATTAAGTTAAATGCATACCTTTAAAGGAATAGAAGTGACATTTTTCAAAACACTTTCTTCAAGGAAGGCGAAGATAATTAAAAAGAATTTAAATAAATGTCTGCCTTATTTCGTTATTAGTAGCTTTTCTCTGGCAAAAAGTATAAGGGTTTAAGTGAAAACTGTATTTGGAGAACAAAAAAAATTGTTAATACTTTTAAAAACAGCAATTAAATTTGCATTGCTCATTGTTAATCATATTGGCACCTCGATCACGCGTTGATGCCAACAGAAGTAAGACTCATTTGACTAGCTTGACAATATCACAAGAGAATTATGAGAAAAATAATTGTTTCTGGTTTCTACTTCATTCCAACGAAACAGTTAAAATTTTTTACATACGATTTTTCCGTACGTTCCCTCGTGATGTGCTGGTACATATTGTGTATTCCATGAGCAAGTAAACCAAAACCTAAAAGTGTTTTCGTAGCTCTCTTATTTCCTCTACCAAAATCCCGCTTATTTCTGGAAACACTCATTATTTATTAGATCTCCAAGAACACAAGATTTGTTTTAATATTTTACCTGAAAAAAAATCCAAGGTGTATCAGTATTTTAGCTGTTCTAGAGTATTACACTTTTAAAATGTTTTCCCTGGCATCAGACCAATAAAGCAAGTAAATTAGTAGCTTTTTTTCATCGAAAGTTCTCCGTATCGTGTACACGAAAGAGAATTCTCAAAGAGATTATCTAATTCGCTCAAACCCCCTTCCGGGAACATTGCCAAGCTCGTGCGTCAAACGCGCACCCTGGCGCCGTCCGCAGGTGAACTAATGGAGTTTACGCGGCGGCTATCAAAGTTTCAGCGCGAATAACCGCACCCGACAGCTCCGTAATACACTTTTAAATTGCGCTCATGAAAAATGAACAGCCAATTGCAACCCATTCATTCTTTAACGGCCGCCGTCACCCCGAGCTCCCTGCGGCCGGCGCCGGTCAGTCGCTGAAGCCTACGCTTTTTGCAGGACGTACACATGACACGCGACTTCTTTGAAGCAGATACGTGAAGTGTCCGATCGATCCTTTTAGTATCGTTCTTTTATTACGAGGTTCAGGTAACGCAACGTTAAATGCATCAAAAATAATTATGAACTTTAAAATAATATCATGCGTATTCAATAAAAGTATTTGAGTTATATTGAATATTTACTTATGTAAGCCTCAAAATAAATTGTAAGAAACATGATACTGTTAATTTTCGGCATTTTATTGTTATAAAAGGATGGTTGTTGATTTTCGATTACAGATGAATGATTTTTCAAATTCTTTAATTAGGCCTACTGAATAATAATCAAATAAAGATACTAGTAGAAGGAAGTTTTAGAAGAATTTTGCGAAATATATATTTTACAAACTTCAAAGTTTCATTCTAAAGAAGTATTGTTTAACTTCCTTTCACGAGTTACGTAAATGAGTTAATTCTTAATGAACTTTCTATGAAAAACTCGTATAATATGAAACAATTTGACCCGACTCTGATGCAATTTTTAGTGTGGACACAAACAAAGGAAACATTTTTATCCCACAGAAAATTAATGTGCGCATAGGAGTTGAGTTTGATAAGGTCAAGGGAGGTAAGCAAGAAAAAAATGAATTTTCGACAGTTTAAATTACATGCGCATTGCTGCACTAGCTAATTCCAAATTCAGTACATGTCAATAAATTGCAATTTTGTTTGGGGATAAGTCATTAAAATTATTAAAAATTAATCCAGCACAAACTTCATTTAAACAGTAATTACTGAATTAATTCGGTTTTGCTAAATTTGGAAACACACGATGTTTGACGGGTGTGAAAACAGAATGGTCCTTTTGTGAAAACGGAGTTGATCCACTTTCGTTAACCTAGATGACTATTATGTATTTCATTCCAGAAATAAGAAAGAAGTAGGCGAAAATATCTGTTAACCAATTCTGGAAGAAATTTATACAATTGGGAAATTTCGTGTTTATTTACAGAAACAAGGTTACTTTTTGGACAATTAATAATCAGGTCATTAATATAAGTAGAATCTACTATTATCACTCATCAAAATATGTCGTAATTTATGACGAAATAATTGCAAATAAATTACTCTGGAATATAAATAATGTAAAAGAGGATAATAAAGGCTATGAGAAAATCAATAGAAGTCCAGCAAAATAATAAGCACATAACTCAAATACAATTTCCGGCGTTCACGATACTTTGAGTACAGACTAATTCAGACAAAAAGTAAAAAACCTCAATCGATACAAAATTTAAAAGTAATATGAAAAATGAAGTTGGCTACAACTATTAAACAAATTGCAGTCCCAATTTGCTTATCAAATGATACCGCGTGTCAATAAAAACATTATTGATGTATCGGAAACTTTAAAGTATGTTTCATTATCAGCACCCTTCAATAGCGTATGAATAATTGATCTAAATGATTTTAAAGTATTTTGCAACCAATTAAATTCATTTGATACATACTGTTTGATATGTGATTTAATAAATGTAGAAAACGAACATTATCAAGTGAAGAAATATTACATTTCTACTATTAAGTTCTAATCTTATTATTTAACGAGGAAATGTGTAAATAATCGGATAGAATGAAATGTAAGTAATTAATTAAACATCTCACTTTTTTTCTCTAACGGTTACCATTTAAATAGAAAAAAGCTTCAGAAGGCATTACAAGCACATATCAGTAATCATTTAAAAAAGCGTCAACTTAATTCACAATTATTAGGAATGAAGATGGCATTTTCCGATTACTTAAAATGTTGACAATTAAACGATTAAATTGTTTACTATGACGTCCGATTTCTCAGAAAATTTGTTGAACACTTTTCGACATCTTTGTGAGGACAAGTTAAAAATTGCGAAAAAACTTTGACTCAACCCATTCAAGAACGAATATATTCTTGGAGACAAAGAAAATGCATGTTTACTTCTCGAGAGACGAATATTTGATCATTCATTTATTGTTTCAAATATACGGTGAGAAGAATACAAAAGAACCTTCTAGATATTTTTAATAAATTAAAAACTAATCCAGGAGGCTTATGAATAGTGTTCGGGAAAACGTAGTGATCCCGAAGTTACAACAACCAAGTAATTCAGTATTGTTTTCTTATGCATAAAATTAACTCCGAAGTAGTAGAAAAAAGCGTTACCAATTACTGTTTTAATGTATAGTGTTTTAAATTAATAAGCGTTGATCTACAGGAAAACTCAAAAATTCATGAAACTTCAATAAACTGCAATTTGGTTTGGGAAGGAGTTTTCCACATTATCGTATCCATTCAATTTCATCAAGAAGAAATAGCTCGCAGTAAAATTGTATGTGAGCTTGGCTGTTTGAGAAACGACTATATTTATAGATCATCGCGTTCCTGGAAGAGTCATGTGTATTTGTTTGTTTGCAGTGTCGATTCCATTTCAATTCAAGGCGGTAGTCTCGAGTGAAAATTTGTTGAAATTTTGTATAGAATTGAACTGTTGAGACCTTTTGGCGCAATACTTGAATTTATTTACACTATGAAAGGAAAAGCTGTTTGGGAACTCGTCAGTTACAGTTACTAGCTCGATCCCGCATTCTAGTCGCCAAACTCCTCTCACGGTGGAAGCTGTGGCTGCTGTTGAGCAGACAGCGTGTGGTCAGACAAAACTAACACTCAAAGCAAACAGTTCTTTTGTGACACTGGGATGTCGTGTGACAGGATATTATTTTCTGGAACACCAGGCAGGATATTACGTCTCGAACGGCAATAGTGAACATGTATATATTTTGCTTTCAAAATTCAAATCATCTTACTGATTGGAAATCTTTTCAAAGTCTTTCTACGTTAATCGGGAGATTTTATGGTATTTTTACTTCTGTGGATATAAATATATTGAAATATGTCTGTCTAGTTTTATATTTGAATAATTCTTTATTGTTTACCCAAAACGATAAAAAATAGAAAATAAAATATTACATAAAACATATTTCATTAAGATCATACTAATAATCTTTCCACGGAATAACACAATCTCTTATTTAGTGCCTAGTGTAATTAAAAGTCTGCACCACATAGACGAGACAATGAAATAACCAACATTTATTACTCGCATGATGGTTGGAGATTATTAGCTCTCGCAAAAATGTTCTATATTGCAAGCTCAGCCTCTCACAAAAGTTCTGGTTAAGTAGCCAGCATTTAAGAAGTCCCACCTTATACAACATGAACATGACGATTTATAAAAAACAGGGAACATTATGTAATAAGATAACATTATCAGTTCAATTGTTCGTATCTTTGTCGAGTTTGCGACGCGATCTGGCCATCCCTCTTAACAAAACTACAGCATCTCTTTGACCCTGACACCGTGAAGAATTCGGTCAGTC
>BOPP01000041.1:2262770-2282115 GCA_017312745.1 Gryllus bimaculatus | reverse complement strand
GATTTCGAATTTAGCTCACAGGCTTCATTTAGATTCGGGAATCTTTTACATGCAGTAAATCTACAACATGTGACAGCCGGATTTACTTCCACTCTGAAAGAAGTACGAACGAATTTTTCACCCTTAAAGAAATTAACTAGTTCGATCGGGTTTGAACCCGCAAACTTTGTTACAACAGGCAGATACGCTAACCGATATACCACCAAACCTGCGACAAAGATCTGGGCGGGCGGCGGCGGCCGGTCATGACTTTGCAGCGCGCCCTCGCCCTCTGTTATTGTTAATTTCCTCGCGAGTGCTGCCCTCCCCCCCCTCCGTTCTGGGCCGATCGATCTGGCGGCCGAGGGGGCGTGGCAAGGGAGGGCGCTGACGTCACCGCGCACCGAAGCCTCCTTCCGGCGGTAGCTCGGGGAACGAACAAAGTGAGGCCGAAGAAAAAGAACGCGGGTGTCCGTTCATAAAAAATGCGAATTATTCAGCGCAGATTGCTGAAGGGAGGAAATACTCGACGACTTCAAAATAATAATTTATAAAAATGCAAATTTTTTAACGCAAATTGCTGGAAGAAAAGAATTACTCAACTATTTTAACACCACACTTTACAAAAATTTGAACTATTTAGAAAATACCGATGAAAGGAAATAATTCTCTACGACTTTAACCCATTTACAAAAATGCGAAAAAAACAGTATTCAGCAAAAATCGCTAAAAGTAAAGAATTAATTTCAGCAAAAATTGCTGAAAGTAAAGAATTACTCAATAACTTGAACACCATAGTTTACAAATATACGAATTATTTGAAAAACAATCCCGAAAGAAAAGAATTACTCAAGTACATTAAAACCGTAAACGCTGAACGAGTCACAACTATGCATTCTTATAATATTGAAATCTTTAAAATTAAATAACAAATTCCTGTGGTAGAAAGATGGATAGGTGCTTAAAAATATATCGTTATGGAGAACTAGAAGCAAAGGGAAAGGGAGGTGGGAACACAGTCACTTACAAAATAATTTATTCTCACTGCTTACTGTTCAACTAAGAGGACAATTACAATCAGCCATTGAATTGGAATTCAAATTATTGTCTATGTTTAACTAAAGATGTAGTAAAATTCCTTTACATCAATTTTTTCTCAGTATCCTCATATGTATTCGTGAGAAATACAAAGGGAAGACATATACACGTCTCCTCGTTCTTTTCTAAGTATTCATGACAAGTACAAAGAAAAGAATAGACATTTTAAGGGAAAAGACTTTCAAACCAGGAAGTATATATATTGAATATTCCATTGTATTTCATATAATTTGTTGCAGCTAGTTATTGTATTACCGACACTATGTGATTTAATTTTCTAGTAATTTATTGAACCCTTTCGATTATATAAAATGCATATTTCCTTCAAAGTAAATAAATAACTTCGAAATTTAATACAATTTTAAAGATCAAAAATCTAATTTTAACATTTTGAGACAATTAGTTAAGTAAGTTTTAATTTTCTTGTTTCTGGAAAATTTACATTGTCTTCTTTATTAAAGTTTACTACAATTATGATATAAATAAAATAAAAAATATTCTTAACGACAATTCTATTATTAGGGTTTAAAATTTACTTCGGGGCAAATTCATCGTTAGGATTCATTTCGATGGAAAAAACAAACCAACCATCTACCTCGGAGACATTGTTATACTATAGCCGTACAGTTGCACATGAAAAGAACAAAATTTTCCTGCAGTAAATATTTTGTAAATTTGTTTTCAAAATTGCCTGTGTGGTTCAGTGCAATTTTTGTGTCCAATGGGAGTTATATATCTGACAAGATTTTTTGCATTCCTTTGTTTCTCTGTTTCACATTTCAAGATGGAGGTATCGTGTTAAAAAATAAACAATGCATCACCCGTAACAGCTATGACACAACTGAGAGAAAAGTTAATTAGCATGCAAAGTTACTTTCAATAAAAACGAGTGGTGTTATTCAGTGAAAAACATGCTCTTTCAAGAGGCAAATACGTTATATAAACCGGTAGGAAGGTGATAACATTGTCTTGCTTACAAAGTGTATCAATGGCTTGTGACAAAAAAATCTTTTAAATTTGAGAAAAATATCCTTAAAATATGAATTAATTTATTCCATTTTATCTAAATACCTAATAAGGAAGATAAATATTATGTCATAATGTATGTTGGTTAGTTGCATAAAAACAAGAAACATCCACTTTTGAAGGCGGTAAAACTGTACGTATTTGCCGGGACAAAATGACATCGTGCCTCGTTGGACAACGCGCATTACACTCAAGCCAGTACCATGTAATACTATTATATGATTGATGACATCAAAATCTCCTTAGGTTTACGACAACTGGCACAGGATAATGAGTGTTCGCTCATCCCACAAACAGAGGTGGGCGGCGCAGACAGTGATCAACGCTCGCCCATCGCCCCTCGCCCCTCGCCCTTCAGCGCCCGGCCGCCCGCAACCAGCGTGCACGCCGCGGAGAAGAGTCGCTTACGCACTCGCCCAATTTCACGGCATTTCCCAGATAACAGAGTTAGCCAACCGCTCATTTCGGGGTAAATGGAAAAAAGCACCCGGCTTGCCACACAGCCCACATCCCTCTCCCGTGCCTTCCCCACCCTACTGCGTTGCTTCCCCTCCGCTTCACCCCCTCCGTTCCTCTTCGCTCCACTCCGCTCCGTCGCGTCCTGCTCTGTCACGCTCTTAACCGCTCTACCCACTTCGCCTCGTTTCGTCCTGCTCCATCTCGCTCCGATCCGCTCCAATCTTCTCCTCCACTGCTCCGACCCGATTCGACCTGATGCGATCCGATCCGACCCGACCCGACCCGACAAAATCCGATCCGACCCGACCCGACCCGACCCGACCCGACCCGATCTGACCCGATCCGACCCGACCGCATCAACCAGCTCCTGTCCGTCTTCTACCTGTTCGGCCTCACTCCGACCCGCTCTGCTAGCTCCAACTCGCTTTTACCTTCTTTCTCGCTCCATTCGCTCCAACCGATCTATTCCCTCTACCCGCTCCACTTCGCTCCTAACTTCTCCATCTCACTTCTTCCGCCCCGTCCCTTTCCTACCTGCTCTGTATCACTCCGAGCCGCTCTACTAGCTCCGTTCCACTCCCTCCTGCTCCGACCCGCTCTTCCCTCTCCGACTCACTACTGCCACCTTTCTTGCTCCATCCGCTCTTCCCGTTCCGCTTCGTTCCAACCTGCTCCATCACCCTCCGTTCCTCTCCGTCCCACCTACTTCCACCGCCCCTGTCTGCTACGAGCCAGCGGCAGCCGTGGCGTCCGTGCGCGGGGTCGCTCGTCATTTGTTCGCGTCCAATAACATTTCATTCCCGCGCCGCTGCGGCGCCCGCGCGCGGGGTCTCCCATGGCGGGCAGCACAAAGGCGCGCAGCCCCGCGCTTCTCCGAAGTCCCCGCAGGTGTTGATCCAATTACGCACAGTTGCCATGTTGGGCGAGGGCCCTGCAAAGGGCCGCAGAAAACACGCGAAAAGTCCGCCCCCACATGGTGCGGTCCCGGTGAAGTTGTTGGCGCAAATCAGGGCAGGTTTCATGTTTTTTGGAAAATACATGCTGGGGGTCGAATTCAGAGTATATTTTTGCTAAAAAGTAACTTCTTTAGTTGTATCATAATAGAAGGGTTGATTTTGTAAAAGTATGAACCTATATTTGTAGGGAGCATGTAAAAAATGTAGTTTCAAATTTACAATCGTTCAATATTGCTAATCATGTTCAGTTAAAAATAAAATATTTAGGTAAATAATAAAGACAAATTCAATGAATTGAATTGAAACTTGATATTTTTGTTGTAATTTATGTCTGAAAATATTTGATTTGGAAAGTATGAAGTGTAGAAACACTACTATTAAAAGTAATAAATAATTTGTATAAATCAATAAAATAAAAATATATAAAACCTTCTGGAAACTATATTTAGTTCAACAGTACAATAAAAACAGTTTTAAAAAATAATCCCAGAAGAGGGTAATAATACTCATAAAGAACGAAAGATTTGGGAAGAGAATGAAAATATAAAATCAAAAAATAAAATCATCGAACATTGTAGCCAACAAAGGAGAACTTAATATTTAATAAGTGAGAAATTAATATTGCGTGAGGTAGTTCTGCAAAAGTTTGAAATTATTTGAGGAATATAGAGGTAGTCTTTCAAGGATAATAACACTTATAAACGACAGATTGTATAAAATGAAGCTGAAGTAAATAATGAAGACAAAGCACATGAGAGAGGAAGGCCAATTGCCCTACGAAATGAAAGGAAGAATAATATTGTACTGCAAGATAAGAAACGATGTTCAAGCGCTGTATAATGGTAAGAAGATAAAAGAGCATGAATAAGGGAGAATGAGTGAAAAAGAGTATGGAACAACCGATCGTTGGAAGCGAGAGTGGACAAATCTTCAAAAAGAAGGTTCAATAGTATACGTTCACTCTACATTTACCATCCTTCTATGACGGGTTTGAGGCGTGCCTTCCATATGTCACGGAAAGAGACAAATTACTCTCAATCACGATCATTTTAGAGGGAATAAAGCTGTCTGATATCATGGGCGATTTCGTGTCGCGGCTTTGACGTGTCAGAGAAAGAGTAAGATGTCTTTGAATCTACCAACTGTAATCGATTACCTCCTGCCACAACGACTTTGGGAGGGTTACATCAATATTCAAAAATTCATTGAGTTGTATTTGCATTTGTATTCTTTTGGGTTTGTTTAATAATATTGTTTTTCCCAAATACTGCTGAGTCTGCTTTAATTACACTTACTCTGTTTCTCGCTGACTCGTGAGTGTTAAATAGTGAATTAATCATTATTTTTGTATCGCATTCCTTCCATCTGTTATATCAATGTGAATTTTACTTCATTATTGTACGCCAAGTACAATCGCTTTAACATCAGTATTTCCGTCATTACTCCTTTCATTGTTCCGTTTAATGGGATTGTGTCATTTCCGGACCATACATCCCCAATTATCTAATACAATCCTTCAAAATGCCTCTCTCTTTAGGTAGCATCTCTATTACCGCTCTCTTATCCCTGGCGTCTCTTCATACTCATTTTCCCGCGCCCCCGCCATCCACGCCTGCAGCCGCGGATCACGTGATTTACAGCGTCTGGGCGCGGGGTCCCTTTAAGCTGTAAGTGACAATAAATTGCGGCGGTCAAGCCTCGCTGTAAATTGGCGGACGCCGCCGACGGCCAGCGGCGGCGCGGGGCGGGCGATCGCGTGACCCCCGGCGCGGGCGGGGCCGAGGCGGGGCCGCGGAGGGGGCGGGGCAGACTCCCGCCTGTTTAGGCCGACAGGAAATTATTCGCGCGCGGCGCTGTCAAGCAATTTAAACGCGTGATATAGCGGTTCGCGGGGCGGGGGCGGCGTCGGCGGATTTACGTGTTTTGTGGGCGCTGCCGCCGCCCCCGGCCTGGCTGCGCCCCGTGCGGGCCCGCCCCCTCCCGCCGCCGCCCGCACCCGAGGTGGCAATTTCGTAAGTGCACCGGCCGAGGCACACCGCCACCGCCGCCGCCGCCGCCGCCCCCGCCGCCGCCGTGGGGCAATCTCGCGGTGTCGTAACGAAGGACGCCCGCGTCGCCCGTGTCGCCTGCCTCGCCCACGCCCCTCGCCGGTTATTTCCGGGCGAAGGCACCCGCGGTGGCGGGCGGGCTGCAGGGCGACGGGGCGTCTCCGCCCCCTCGTGCCTTCGTGGGCGATCCGCTTTGCATGCTCCTGGCGTGCGGCTACCTGTTCCTCGCCCAGCTTTTATCGTCTCGGGGATGGCGCTTTGTTACTCGCTTATGTTGTCAAGAAACGTGGCAAACTGACGTTTATGGTTTTTATGTAATTTGTGAAAAATATATGTTGAAGTTGTGTCTGGTTAGCTATCTATTTATGACGGCCATCAAACTGGGTAGGGTTCGGGTTTGTTACCGTTTTACGTTTTATTTTGAAATCGTAATGTAAAAATGACTTTAAAAGAAATCATATTACGTCTCAGAAATAACTGACTGAGTGTAAATTATATTTTATTACCTATCAAAAAGTGATACACTCTAATAATAAAAATTTTTGTTATTTTCGAAGGAGCGACGCGACAAATGTTTTAAAAGATACGTAAGACAATTATGTGAAACCTGTTAACAACTGGGCTATAAACGTCTATTTGAACTTAATACTAAACTTACTTTCTAACACGTTCGTTTAAAACTTTACCTGTATATTTAATTGTCACCCCGTGTTACTTTTCTGGAGACCCACTTACGTCGGAAATTTGTGTTACACAATAAATGCATTCAAGATGTGACCATATTGTTGAGTAACCAATGTATTTTAATCTTTATATTTGTTCAAAGAATTGTCATCTCGTTCGGGCAACCTGTTTATTAGTTTCGGTTTTCAACAACGGTTTTCAACAGTCATAGTTACTCTCCCCTCCATTTTCGTCATCTAATTTTCTTTCTTTCCTTCGTTGTGCTTTCTTGCATTGTCGTCAGCCGTCGTCTTCACATCGTCGACCACTTTGCTTCGCCCGTTGCCTCATCCGAGCTTTTCCACCGAGCGGCCTCGAAATGGCAGCCAGCGCTTACGTGTTGGTCGCCTTCGTGTCTTCTGGGGAGCACTTTACGAAATAGCCCACGAAAGCTTTCCACGAGACAGCTCTTCCCTGTGTTACGATACGTGAATCATCATCAGTTTATTAGCTCGTCTCCATGATGAATATTTGAACGATGCACTGCGTCGACACGAATTCTAAAAAATACAACTGCACTATATTCCGATTGCAGCAACCCCATTGCAATACGTGATATAAATCCTCATTGGATTGTTTAATTGTACTTGCAATGAGGATGGAATATCGTCAATTGCCAATTTAGCTCCAAAAGCAGCTTTGAAATGTTTATGAGAGAACACTCATAATTTTGCTGAATAAAACGGTGAAATTGGGCACTCTCAGGCCATACTCTCATTAAAATAGTGCACAATTGCTTTGTGACAAGACTTACGAGCAACGAAATGAGGTCAAGCAATGAAATTATTTTTACGAGAAGTCAGTTTTGTTGGATTCGTCAAGATAATTGGTAAGTGAAACTAATGATGAATGTTTGCATCAATAGATAGTCTATAGAAAATACAGAATCCTATCAATTAAACGCAAACCGTGGAATATTGTTGGATTGAATGCTGTGGTTGATAGCCTACAATATATTAATAAGTTTATTCAAATATTTGGGGAAATATAAGTCTCAACGTTTTGAACATTTAGCGAAGAAAAAAACACCATGGGATCAGAAACAAAAATTTTGATGGAAGTGAATTGTAATGTAAAAACCAAATGTAAGTTTGTTTACGAACATCTTCCTCTGTGATGAGATCGTAATCACTTGTATATTGCTTCTGATTGCAAGCAAGTTTTGGAGTAGTATTCGAACATACGGCCAGTAGATCGCATAACATCTGTCCTCTCTAATTCAAGACACTTTCTCACATCTATTTGTGAAATAACACTTCCATCCAAAGGAAAAACACCTATCTTTGGTTAGTGCTGGGAGTGTTTGGAAGTATAATAAAAAACATTCTGGTTAGCGATGATGTCTTAAAGGTGAAGATAGTGAAGAAGAAATGTGCCTCTCCATAGACGTCTACTGATTGACCTACCCTCCTAGTATTCCAAACTTAAATAGAGTGCCACACAACAAAAACACAGAAATGGATTCATGGAGCACCATAGCATGTCGTACCACTCACGGTGCATCCTGCACGAAACACAGCGAAAGCCAGACTTATCATCAGGTCGACCCCTCCCCTCTCAAACATCCCATCCGAAGCAGCCGATGGCGTGACAAGGCTGCATCGAAACCTCATCGATAGCCTGACGGGCAGCACATGCACGCAACATCACCGGCGGGCTACGAAACAGAGATACGTACTTGGCTCTACGCGACGACGAACGCAGACCCGGAGACCGAAATCACGAACACACACACACACACACGTACACCACAGCGCGTACACCCCGCGCAACAAGTCCACCCTGAAGGCGCGGCGATATTTAAATTCATTTCCACGTGAATAATACTTCGTATAATCGCTACACAGAAAATCCGCGAAATTGACCTGAGCCTCGTTTGCGTCGAAATAAAATAAAAAAAAAGAACTGAAACGCGCGATGAATAGAGAAGTCATTGGACTGTATAAAGCCATAATGCGATTATTTTTTTTTTGATAAAAAGAGTCCGATATTAAATGCTTTTAAAGCAGATAGCCGATGAAATTTCCGATCCTTATAGATTAGAGACATTAGGGCGAACATAAAAGTCGTTACAATATCCCAATTTCCGCTGCGGAGTACTGCCACACGCGCTGCTCAACTGCTAACGACCGGGCGGTTGCGGTCGCGGCGAAGGACGGCCCTCTCGTAAAATCGCATTGTTTATGGCGGCCTTTAGGTCAGCCCGACGGCGCTCGAAAGGGGCGTGCCGGAAAGGCGTTGAGGGAAAGGGCGGGGAGGGGCGGTCGGGGTGAAAGAGGAGAGCGAGATATGGGTTCGTAGGCTTCCGCTGCCGGAGTCAATGCATTCTTGGCTATCCGGGACGAGTCGCGTCTCGGTCAATTGTACTGACGTTTCGGCCATCTTGCTGTGGCCTTCGTCAGAGCTATACTGAAGTAGCCAAGAAAGCAGGAGAGCGGGATCTCGGGGAAGGCCTTGCTGCGATGGCACCGTGGGACTGGGGCAGAATAGGGGGCGCTGCGGACCCGAAACTGCGGAGGCGAGTGGGGCGGGGAGGGCGACACGGGGTGGCTGTAGAGGGAAAATGGCAGTGTAAGGGATTAGTCGGACGGGGAAAAGTGGGAGAGCTCAAGGGGGAAGACTATGATGGGAACAGTCATCGACGAGAGTGGTGGGCGGGTTGTGGTACGCCGCGCCGGATGAAGAGTCAGCGGGACGTTGTTACGGAGGGAAGCGGGTGACAAACAGACCGGTAGGGCTGGTCGGGGCTGGGAAGGGACAGTAGATCTCAGGGAACTCGTTGCTGATATGGCTTAGCGGGAGTATGTGAGTGAAATAGTAGGCGCGTCGCGCCGAGACGCCAAAAGGCGGGTGTAGGGTGAGGCGGGAGGTCGCCACACAGAAGCAAAGCGGCGTAGGCAAGGGTGGTTGGGCGGGAGAGGAGCACGATATCTCGGGTAGATGATGCGGGGAAAGCCATCAAGGAGAGTGTGTGGGCGAAGTAGCGGATTGGCGGCACCGGGTTCGAAGAGGAGGCGAGGTACAGAGAGGCGGGGGCAGGGTGATCGTAACAGAAAAAGGCGGGGAATGAACGAGCGGATAGTTGGAGGTCAAGGAGAATAAAGGAATAGAAAGAATGAAGTAAGTGCGAGTGTGGGCGTAGCGGGGCGAAGAGAGGCGGGATGGAGCAGACTGGGAGGGTGCAGTGGTGAACTCGTAGAGGTCAAACAGTGGGCAGAAGGTGACAGATAGAAGCTCAGAGGAGAGCGAAGTGCCGAGGAAGATGTAGCTGAAAAGGGATCGCGTGGGTAGTGTGAGCAGAGGGTAGGACCTTAAGGAAGAGGAGCTGGGGATGACGGGTTGGAGGTAGAGAGGTGGGGTAGAGGAAGAGGTGAGAGAGAGAAAAAGAGAGACTGACACGTTTCCGGCCAACGACCGGGTGAAGACCGGGTTTCGGACGCCCTTCTGTAGATGACCTCTCGCTAACGTCGCACTCGAAACAGAAGAAGGCGGCGGTAGGAGTTTTTAGGGGAAGTCAAAAATAGATGGGATCTGAAGAACAGCTACGGCCCATAACGTCACTCCGAGAATAAAGTTAAAATTATGAAAGATCCCAGGGAGAAGAGGAACTTACAAAAACTTACATTATCTAAACAAATGTAGAGTTAAAGGAGATTTCTTGCTGAATTGTTCTGTTATTATTAAAAATTTAAGATATATTCTTGGAAGTAAGATAAATAAGAGAATTTAAAGGAAGGAGCTACTGCATGGAATAAAAAAATAAAATACTTTCGTGAATTCAAGTTTTTCGAAAATGTAAACGGTTGCGAAATATGTTCGAAAATTCGTTTAAAAAATAATTCACAAAAACAATTGAACTATGTAACTAACAGTTATGTAACTAACTAGGTTCCATTTTCTTCTTTAATGTACTACACATTTAATCATATGATGAAATTGAGACTGAAATGCACTTATGCTATTTGCTATGAGAACATTGCACAATAGAATTGAGAAATAATTAAAAGATGTGAATCAGAGCATGTTTGGTAGGATTTGAAATTTTATAAAAAATACATTCTGAAAACAAACTTTTATACCAATTAATAATTGTACAATTAATGTAGTATTTTATTCACAGTTTGTTTACTACGAAGAGATCGTTTGAAATAATCAAACACTTCTAAATGCAGGAAGATTCCATTTGCGTAAATACAATAATAGAGAAACCGTTATATCGTTGCGCAAATTTTAAAACAATTAGATTTGTGATTAAAAGTGTATTTAATAAACTTTGATTTTTGAAATTTTGGATTCGCAAATATAAAATCTTTGATACAAATGCAACTTCAATAAGCAATATTTTGTCTATCATACTGAATGACAAATTCCCTGCGAAATGCAATTAAACAGTTCCTCAATTGAAAAAAAATCACCTGAATCATTGAGAGAATATTGTACCCAAATTTAAAAGGAATGTAACAAGTAAAATAAACAATACTTTCAAAATTCATATTGCCACATTGAAAAGTACGCGGAGATTTTTTTCCAAAGGAAGTCTTTCTTTCAAACACAGACTTACAATCAACTTTTTATTTAGTGCTCCTTTCTGGTAAACATTTTCATTTACTTTAGTATTCATACATGGAGTCTTTCAAAGACGTATAAGTCTGTGAGATGCGAAACATATTTCAATATGATGAGTTTTTGAAGAACACTAAGCTCGGGTTTAATGCGTCTGTCTTAAACTGCCAGTGAACTCCAGCATTCCAGCCCTCGTAAAGAACACACTCGTAAACGAAAGAAAGAAGCGAAAGTGCGTCGGGTAACGGGGAAAAATATTAGTACTAAACCACAAAGTCTCTGAATCCTTACACGTAGAATGGCAGAGGGGCAGTTTTAAGGATGATTACTGGTCATGTTTACGCAAAATGGCTCTTTAAAATGACGCGAGTGACATAATGGAAAAAGCTGCACTCCGTGGCCCTTTGCAGACGTGGCTTAGGAGCATTCTGGTGCAACTTCAAAAGAGATTCAGCTTATGAACTCTTCCGCGAATGAAATGAAAAGGCGCCGGGGGACGCGGTTTGTAGAGCGTGGGATGGAAAATACGAGCGCGCAAACGGCGTATTAAACGCCTGCCGCGGCGCGTTAAGAAGGCATTCGGGAAAGATAATAGCCAAGCTACACGCCCGGTGTGTGCACCTACTGAGAGACAGCTACCCACTGTGTCGTTGAAGTAAATCCTGCTGCACATACTGACACAATGACTGCAGGGCCTTCTCTGTGAGCTACGATTAGAAAGAAAATCCAATGAACCGTCAAATATCCGAAGAGGGTGATGGTTTAAATTTTTGTGCATTATTCCACAGTGATCATATTCAGTAATTATAAAGTGCGCTCTTAATATTACGATGAGCATATGAATCACTTCGAAGATGAAAATGTAGATGCACTTCACTGCCTTGTGATTCTACTTCAGATTTTGAAATGTTCAAAGTTCTGGTATGGTTTAAAAACTTTAAACATAAACAAAATGATGTATTCGAGACCGTCTAGAAAGTTAGAAAAGACTCATACATAGCTCTCTTAAACACCAGTTTGGTAACGTTCGTTATTTGTTCTGGAAGTCGAAAAATTCGCCGAATATAAAGAGGTCTTCAATAAAATACTGTACATCATATGGGATTCCTATAATCAGCCTGACGGCCACGATCGAGAATTAAAGTCATAGGATTAGTCGTGCAAACGTCAACTTTTCTTGACTTTCAATGTAAATTACTATTGTATTGAACATAAACAGAAGAATAACGTTTGTACACTTGTTCAATACCATGACAAAACGCCAACACTGTACTTCATAAACAGTGGTATTTAATAAATAATGAGATGTTTAGCCGTTTAGGTTGATAGGAACAAAATGAATAACACTAAAATTTCTGATTTCTAAAGCTAAATATAAATTCTTAGACAAAAGACTTAAAAAATGTGGAATGCAGTTAAATATTCTTCCATCAATATTTTGTCCATCCCATAATAAAAGAACATATCGTTCTAAACTTAGAAAGAGTTACGTTCACCAAGCGATATGCAAAGAAGAAGGTGGTAGATGGAAAATGAATTCCAAAGTAGGCGTATCAATCGCCTGAGAAACCAAATTTATCTCCATTGACACATCAGCTTAACACTAAAACTGCCAATAATACCATCCACAATCCGACATAGGAGGGTCCTCCCACTACCCGTCCCAGAGTTTCGAACACATTCACGTGAAAGGGCCACACCTTCCAGGCCCCGGTCTCGGACTGGATTTATGAATTCGAGGCGAGGGGCTGGCTGGGAACGCGCTCGCCAGGCGACGTTGAGAGGTGACAACTGAAAAACAAATCGCGCAGCAACCCGGAGGAGGGCTGCCGTGTCACGGCCCTCTGTAGCAGCCGGCTCCGGCCCCGGCCCCTGCCTCCCCACGCACGTCGCTCGGGCTGTCACGTCGACCGACGGCCCTCCCCACTCTCCCTAGCCCAATCGATCTCTTTAGCGCCCTCGCGCGTCATATCACGTGACACGTGAGACCGGCTCGAATTTAATTCGACCCGCGAGCCTCGTGTCAGGGTCCGTAGAGGCGATACCTGCTTCCTACGCCCGAGAGAGGAGGAAGCAAGTTCTCAAACTTTCGTTTCAGAGCGCGTTTTGCTTCAGTGGGGTGTGTTTCTATACTCCGATTTAAACGCAATGGCACTTCAAGATCACGAGCTGGACGTGGATGGAGGGGGACACTGTCATCCAATCGGGAGCTTCGTTACGGCTTAAATTTTTGGTACCGGAGCTCCTCATCACACGACAATATTCCCCTCTCCTTTCAATCCATTATCTTGAATGACACTATGTACATATAGGAGTTTAATTCTATTGGTACTCTTAGTTAAATGGCCCTGAAAATCATATATTCTAAAACGGAAAGAAACAAATTTACAAAACTCCCATTTTACGTCTACAAGTAAGAAGCTTTGAATGAGTTTTTTCTTCAATGACAAATAACGTTATTCCAGGAGATGGGAAGGTGATATTAAAGAATTAATTTGGGCTAATTTGTGTCCCGATACAGAACATGTTGATTTTTATAAAAACTAGTAACAGTGAAATTAATTTGATATTTATATTCAATTTTTGGGTTTCTTGCATGCTTAGAAATCGTAAACATTCTGCTTGCAACTTTTGTGACGTATAAAAAGTGATTTAATTTAGTATATGAGAGAGCACTTATACTAAAAGCACTTATAAGTTTTATTTCAAGAATGCATGATCAAAACTGCTTAGATCATTAAGTAAAGAGCTACATCTCAAAGTATTCACTCATATCGAGTTATAAATTGTGTAAATCCATTTCTACATGCATACTATATGTTTCACTGCATACTATATGTTTCAAAATCAATTACTCCACTGTTGGAAAGAGTCATGAATGTTCCTGTAAATTTAGGATTTAAAGGAGTTAGAATTTTAGGGTTTAAAAGTCTTTTAGACATTACGGGGAATACCAGAATTGCATTAGCAGTATAATTAGCAAGACTTCAGTGAGGAACCAAAAAAATATGCAGATAGAGTAATTAAACAAAGTTACGGAAAACGAAGTAAAGTATTCTCAAAATTCAAGACTATAGTTTTCCCGATAATAAGTACCACTTTTGACTCACCGCCACATGAAGGTTATTACAAACATTATATTCGTTCGTGCGTTTCCTCTATCGCAATTAACAAGAAGTCGAAAACCTGAATGTGGAACCACACAATCTCAAATCCCGAGCATGCGTTGAAATCTAGTTCAGTTGTGTTGTACCATGGTGTGCTTTCCCAGTTCAATATATTTTATCCCTCAACCTAAATCGTTCTCCTAATTCCAATCGTCACCTGTGTCAGTTTGAGTGAAATAGTGAATTGAGTGCCATAGAGCGCCATAGAGCAGTTCAAACATAGCTCTACCTCTAAACCCAATCCACGGCTGGAATTGTAAGCTACATTAATACCAAAAGTGTGTTCTACACTGATATGGGTGCGACGATTCGGGAGACAACAGTCTAAGTAACCCGAGTGGTTCGTCAATGAGCTATGCCTCAGCAGGGGTAATGAAATCCACAACCTCCAGAAACTGTAGTTGTACGAAACTGTGAAGAAGGAAAAGGAGTGCTCGCAAAAGAGTGTCTCATTTATTCCAACAACAAATAAAAACTACGGCCACTTTGAAAAATGAAGGCCTTAATGAATATACTCGCCCTTCCCTTGTCTTTGTCCCAAACAACAAAGGGTCAACGGCAAAGTGGAGTTGCACAATTTTTCAATACATCGAAAAGTATTCAACATGCGGCAGCAGTGACGTCATCTTCAAATGAATTATCAGATTTGCCTGTAATCCCACAGCACAGTTCGGCTGCGAAACGTTTGACGACAGTTCAAAGGGGAGTTAGTTCGTGAACTGGTAAAATGATACTACAGGAAGTTCGAAGGAAGTTGAAGAGCAAAGAACAAAGGCGAAAGTAACAAGAGCATGAAGCGGCAGGAAACTGTAGAGTGCAGAAGAGATGCGGGTACGTCT
Source organism: Gryllus bimaculatus (assembly GCA_017312745.1). Lineage (NCBI taxonomy): Eukaryota > Metazoa > Arthropoda > Insecta > Orthoptera > Gryllidae > Gryllus > Gryllus bimaculatus. The sequence goes on along the minus strand of BOPP01000041.1, from coordinate 2,267,257 downwards.
TGATCACGTACGCATGCAAAGAACACTCCGAGTAGCCGGCAAGAATAAAAAAAAATACGAAGTGACTACGTGACTAATGCCCTCACTCGTTTGACTCACCGCACTTAAGAACGTAGTCAATAATTCTCAGATAAAGTGAGGAGGAATGTGCAATCTATAGAACGTGATCCAAACAAATAAGAGGGTCGGGAAAGGAAATAATACGTACACAATATTAGTGCAAACCATAGATAAAAAGAAATGTGGGTCACGATAAGAACATTTCATTTAAAAAACGTTGAAGGTAATATTCACAAAGTATATATTTAATAATATGTATTTAATAATCTATAGAGTCTGCAAATGCCTACATTATAGTTGTAAGAAAAATGCAAAGGAACAATTGTTTTGTTTCCTCTTATTAGGATATATCGCCCGTGATCTATAATGGTGGTATAACTCAGTACCCACGAATTTTTTTGTTAGTACTCTTTTCAGAATTACAGATTACTCTACCTTCCAGCAGCAACAGTACAGTACAGTATTCCGCCAACAAATGGCAGAAGTGTGAGTGCCATAATGACGCATTTCAATAGAAGGTGAACATTTCAAACTCGCTTATCTCAATACCTGATTTTTTTAGTGGTGCCACTATTGCAACCCACGAACAGTATATCCAGTTAGAGGCATTCAACATCAAAACTTTTAATCGTGTAAATCTTCCGCGATTTACAAATATATCCTAAAAAGTGTGTGCTTGACATTAAGTTTATTTTTTAGTCAGCAAAAACAAATTGGCTTAATTTCATCTTTCTTATTCAAAATATATTTTTTTAAATTAAATTTGCACTTACTTGATTATACGAGTATTATAATGTGATACTGAACGTGTATACTTGTGAATCGCGTATTATGTAAACATGTATTAATGACATACAAATAGAATTAAAAGAGTACTCATTGTGTACGTAAATTTATCCCCACAACAAGCACTGTAAACTGTAAAGCTATTAGACATCTCAAATGATGAACCCAGGTATTTAATTTGAGACATTTAATTAAAACGAATAATAAAAGCAAAACTGTATCTAATAAATCCACTAATGAGATGATGTGTAAACGCAAAAATTGGGAGCAAAGAGGGAGCAAGGAAAAACCCTGGATCGATGTTTAATAGGATTTCCAATTTATATAATGAACTGAACGTGGAGGAATGAAAAAAGAGCCTTCCAACCGAAAAGAATTACTCGTAACATGACATGAAATCATTAAAGCCTTGTACATCCAATTGTAGACACGAAAGTAAAGTATCCATAATGCACGGAACACGTGAACAATAGCGCTAAATTATGTTCGTTGTGTAGTCTCAGAAGCCAGCATTTTGTGACCCTGGAAGGTGAACCGATTCGAAGAAATTAGTCGAGAAGTTTACTTGTTAAGGGTAGAGTGATTGTTAGCGAGAGAAAGAGGGGAAACTGGGACGCAAAGCGATAGTCTTCTTTTGCCTTCACTTTCATTACGCGCTGGAAATGAGGTTTTAAAGGAAAGACCTCGTCGTTGCATTGAAAAAGTTTTGCTTTCCTTCAACAGTGAAGAATCATTCTACATAATTTGATCGGCGAAGCAGAGTTTGAATTATTTATTTAAACTCTTCATCTTCTAGTCAGTTGTGTGATGAAAGTTTTTCAACCTTTCAAATCTCTCGTAAAAAAAATCTTTTCTAAATATGGAATCACAAAATCACAACAGACTACTCCCAGCTTGCTGCGCGATTTTCTAAATAAAACCATTTGAAATTCAATCTATGGAAATGCTGAATGTTATTAAAATCAGGCCGCAGGTCGGCTGCACACAAATTCTCTCACGCAGCAATAAAATGAACAAAATTTACCGCTGACGCGATGTTGCGTTTGTCTGCATACATCGTGCAGGCGTTTCTGCAATCGGATCACCCCATCACGCTGGGACGCTCGAATGCAAAAATAGAAATCTCAATCGCACGCATCTTCCCACACTACCTGACTAACCTCTTCGCAAACTACTTTTAGAATATGGCGCCTTATGCCATTCGACAGGACATGGCACATACATTATATATTTCTAAGTATATTCGTATAAATAATTTTTCGCTCAGAAAAATAGGAAATTATCCATGTACTGCGGTTATTACCGGAACAAGTTAAACTGTGCAATATGTTTTTTAATGTTCTTGTAATCGCAGCATGAGGTGGAATGAAATTCGAATATGGTCGTGCAAAAAGTTCATATCATACATTTAGAGAAATTGAGTATTTTTGTAGTTTTATGTAGATGTTCTTTATTACAACTATATTCAAATGTTGTTGGAGATTTTGCACTACTATAAAAATATATTTATGAGCTTATTGATCGGAAATACGTTACAATAATTATATTCTAACTAGATATTACTTTACTTTTATAAACATAATTATGTACCCAGTGAATAAAAAGTAGATTTCACTTTGCGTAAAATACAAAGCGATGATTTTCTTGTTACAATGTTTAATAGATTTGAAGAATATATTTTCAATATGTTAACTCTTCTTATATGGCATATATGAACAAAATAATTAAATTATTTGATGCGATACTTTATGCCTTTCTGATAAACGATCTTTCATTATTCTCTTCCTAATTTCAGAATACTAGATTTCTATTCATATTTTACATTAATTTTGAAATCGAACCTTATATTGTAAAATTTTTGTAGTTTGTTAAACAATCAAAATTTCAGTTAACATATTCAAAGAAAGAAATATAGCAACTTGTAATAGCGAAACAATAGACGAAGCTAGATTGGAAGTAGAAGAGATAGAAGGAGTTCACAGACGACCTCACTTCCACCAGTTCCACCGTGGGCGAACTCCACTAGAACGATGAAGCCGCGGCGAGACTACAGAGCCTCTGGGATTTGAGCTAATTGTAAGAGGATGCCGTTGACTCTTGTAAATAACACGTTGCGGGGAGGTGGGGAGGCGGGGAGGAGGTGTGGGGCTGGGTGGTGGCAGTGGGTTAAGAACCACAGCCACCGCAGAGGCGGTACGTTAATTATCTCAACAGGTTCGGGCCGCTAGCGAATCAAAGCGGCGCGGCGCGGCGGCGAACGGCGGCGGGGGGTGGGGAGCAGCGGGGACCTTAAAGTGGAGTCGGCTGCAGCAGCTAGTGCAGCAGAATCGACTCTTTCGCGCAACACTGGTAATGAAGTGGCCACGCGAAGTGCTTTAGATGAAACCAGCGACTCCACCACGGTCGAGCAAGGAATTTAAGATATCTAAACTGGTGTTAATTTCATCAAACTGTGCAGGGGACACTAAACTAAAATGAAATATTAAAACAAATGAACAAATAAGATTCGCTTCAAAAATGGGAGGCATACAGATTATATAAATCTCAAGAAAAACTTTTCAAATAAACGAGGATATAAATTTGTTGAAAAATGTATACAAGGGAGAGTGGGAGATAAATTTAGAAAATAAATATTTTCTGTAATAAGATGTTTATTTGAAGAAAATAATAAGATATTGCGAGGAAGGAAAGAATAATTGACCAACATTCTTAACACACTTTTATTAGGTTGAATGAAAGTAGCAAACGAAAAGAAAAACAATATTTTATAAAAATGTGGCTCACGGATTTTTGTTTTTATATGCCTACAAGGATACGTGACAGAGAATATTAAGTAAATTTGCTTGAAAAGATAAAAATGTGAATGAGCAGGATCAAGACATTTTAATTTAAAATATTACCAAAACATGTCATTACAATCAACGATCTTAGAAGACAGAATCAAGGAATGGTGCATTAATATGAGTTAACAGGTAAGTAAATTGAATTTGAGATGTAATATGAAGGATGGATTCAGAAACATGAGTCACGGGTTAAGTTTCAGTTATGTCAAAAGATATTTAGATGAACATCACTGTTACTGTAAAAAGGACAGAGTAGCAAATTTCATTTTCTGTCGATGTAAAGTAACCAGCATGACCCTATTGAGATTGTCTTATATACAAGATAGTAGAGCAGTGTTGAGAACGAAATCATTTAGAGGCAATGGAAAATGGGGAAGCCCGTTAATCGAACCGTCAGTTCAATATGCAGCAGGCACATACATAAGCCACGTAGCTGCTATTCTTGGTAAAAGAGTCTGCTGTGATGGGTTAACTAGATACTTGAAATTAAAAGGTTCAGAAACTACGCATCTGCGTGACGAGTACACAGGGCAAAAGCATCAATAAGATAATTCATAGTTTTAGTGAGATAATGCATAAAGTTCTCGCTCAGCTCGAAATTTTAACGAAGAATGAAGAAACGCAGTATTAGATGACAAAATCAATGAAAATTTTTTTAAAACTGGAAATACATGAGTAAGAAGAGATTGAGAGATATTAAAAAAGCAGAATAATGTGCGAAACCACGAGATGGAGAAACAGAACAGGGCTGGAAAAGGGACTGGAGAACGCAGCCCGAAGAGAAGACGCCAGACCAAA
>BOPP01000041.1:2247418-2262337 GCA_017312745.1 Gryllus bimaculatus | reverse complement strand
ACGCGGGCGCCGGCGACCGCTGGGCAGTGCGAAGCAACGCGATCTCGGAGGACGAAAGCCCTCTCTTTGTGTTGGCATTTCCCCAGAAGCGTGCTCCTCACGCAAGTTGTCTTGAGCGGTGAGATTTAAGAAATTTCTCCATTTGAATTTAATTCAATTATGCCTTATTTTACGTGGTGGGACTCGTGCCATCAGACCCGCTCTTTCGACTGACCACACCAACTTTGGTACGCTCCCTTCACCAATCAGCAGAGAAAGAAGGTATAACTCGATCGACGAAACAGGTGACTTGAATTTAGTTCAGAGCCATCATTCAGGTTTGAGGGTCCTCTACGTGTAGAAAATCTATAACATGTGACAGCTTTACTTCCCCTCCGAATGAAAGAGTAAGAAGATTTTTTTACCCTTGTAATTCCACGGATGTAATCGGTTTGAAACGGCGAATTTGGATATAACAGGTCGATTCGCTAAGCGTTACAACATCGACGTAATTTCCTTTGGTTTCATAATTACTTTAATAATTACTTTCTGTCAACAAATTTTTAAGATACATCTCCATCATGTTTCCAAATGTTATGTTCAAAATTACTTTTTATTCTATGTTTTATGCCATCCGAAAACCTCTCTTGAACTGGGTGATTGTGAATACTTTCCTTTACCCCTGAAAAGTTTAATGGAGAGACATCACTTGAAAATAATATCTTGAATTGCTTGCCTTTTTGGTATCAAAATTGTTTAAAAGATAATGATAGTTTCATTGGAACGTATGGAAAGCAATACATGTGTGACAATTTATTGCAGAGTTCCAACTCTAGTATTCCTAACTGTTGACATCCTGGCCATGTAGTTTCAGCATTGTGAAGTGGATTCTAGAAAATTTGCAGTCTTCCAACATTACATTAAACTGGAAATAGTAATTAATTGTAAAGGAAAACAGCTGTTTAGCCAAATGGTTTAAGCAGCTTTATTGAATTTAAAAGAAGTGACAATGATTCGTAGAAAAAATCAATTCAAATATTGAAATTAACTGCTTTTAGTCATAATATTACAGAAGAGTGGTGTAATCAAAATCATTAACCTAAAAAACATTAGTTTATTTTAAGACAATTTACACGTTTGTGACAAAATTGATAACTGATTACTCTCTCATTATGCAATTGCATACTGAAGAGCAATCACTAAAACTTAACAATCGAAAGACAGATTTCCACCATACTATGTCCCCTTCGCTCCGCAAGGTTTGCAATCTGGCGGAGGTCGCTGAGCCAGATAATAAAACGTTTCAACGGTGCGATTGGCTATGAGTGCAGTGTTGGGTTCGAACACCAATGGAGTGGCGTTGAGAAGGAAGTAGGAGTGACATTGATAGTATTAACTCGGCAAGATTTCAGATAGTGAGGTGCAGACGAGGACTCTCACATTCTAGATAGCTGCAGGCAAACTTGCAACCTCAACTCACTCAGAAACCCGTGGCGGCGCTTACAGTGGCGCGCTAAACGGTCTGCACCCTCTTGGAGGGACTAAAAGACCAACTGTTGCAAGATTACTGAGAAGACGCGTGGATGATGCGTGGTTGGTGTGACACAACACGACTGCATCTGGTGGAAAGACCGGACTTATAGTCGCACTTTGCTCTGATACAGTTCTTTTATGAATATTAATATTAATATTAATATTAATATTCATAAAAGATTAATATTAATTCATTAATATTATTCTTTCTATTTCTATTATTCAATAATATTAATATTATAAATAACAGTTTTCCGTGAATTGCAAATTATCCACCAATGCGCCATTTCCTATTGTGCAAAGTTAAAGAATGTTACTCGAAATGGTTACGTAGGCTTCCGAAGTTTGACCGGAGTTTGTGTTATGTAAGCTATCGATGACGAGTCACGTCACTGACATGGTGGCTAACGTTTTTGTCAGCATATTGCGGCCTTCCTCACAGCGCACTGCTGAGCTCTGGATTCCCGGATAGCTCGTCCCAGATAGCCTAGATAACAATGTTACTCGAAGTTACACCGGCGACACTAGTGCTTCTATCCTGGCTCCTCTATCTACGGTGCCAATGGAGAAGTGAGACGGCTTTGAGAGATTGCAGCTTCATCGGCGCAAGTGAACGCCTCACCGAGCGGTTGAATGCGGCCGCGAGTCCGTGATCGCCCCTCCGCTGCTTCTGTTCTCAGTGCTCTGTTCCATACCCCCTCCAACCGGGAGTCGAGACGAGGAACTGCAACGGCTGGATTAGATTCTGTTTGGTTGCGTGCACGTTAAGAGGTTCATGCACCTGTGGCTGCTTTCTGTGGGTTGCGAGCTTTGAACTGGGAGATAATATGACGTATGTCTTTACAGCTGATGAATACTTCCTTACTCCTATACCGCACAATCCTGTTTATCGTTAACAAGGGACATAAAAGGATCTTACTATTGATCTTCAGTAAGGGAGTCACTTTCTGAGATTGGTAATTCAATTTCATAATCTTGCAGCTTTTCTGTATCGCAGTAGTGGTAGTTTTGGTTAGATATGCTAAGATTTGTTTATTTCTGTTATTTTTTTTAATTCATGACAGAAAAAGGACAGGTTGAGGGAAATAAGGCGGAGTATCAATGTAAATATTATTAGAATATTTTATAAGGGTTCTTTGATAACATAAAAGGTAGGAGAGTTCGGGGCCAAGTCACTAGGGTTAAGAGTACATCCCATGTCCTTAGCATAATCTGCCGTGAGGACTTGTCGGTAGAGTAATGTCCTATCGTATCGTATCGTATCGTATCGTATCGTATCGTATCGTATCGCATCGTACATTGCTAAGACATGATTCGTGTATAACAACGCATAATACTACAAGAAAAAACATGTCAGCATGTATGCGAATAAAAAGTATGTGTGTCAAAAAGTAGGTACATTCTCAATATTTTAGTCCAATTAAAATTCCGTATGAAAAACAATTTTAACAAATTCATTACTGAAGTCGCTCTCATGTTTATGAAAAATTGAACTTTAAATATATTAATTATAATAAAAACTGAAGAATTAACGGAAAGAAAACCAAAAAGTTCAACAGCTTTCAATGGACAGCGTAAATAAACAAATTTTCTATATAAACGAAAATTGAAACAAAAATTAAATTTTTACAGGTATAAAAACGTAACTCAGTTCTATCATTTCCACCAAAGTAAAAAAGACAGTCGGTAATAAATGGTTTAGATCACATTTCTCTTTATTTTAAAATTAAATCAGACTTTTAAAACTTAGATTATTTTTCCCTTGAGAGAGTTCGATCTCAATTTTTGCAACTCTCATGGTTTTCCCGTGTTTCGGTTAAATAAGGGATATTTGTTTGGGCAAACAAAAAGTAATAAAAGAATCAGTTTAAATATTGACATTTACTTCATTAATTTTGTTTATTATCTTTCGGAAAATTGGGATTGAAAACATATGATGCTGATGGCTTAGTTCCGATTTCTATTACTACACACCTTTCTGTTATAGCATGAGCTGTTTCTAATAATAAAATATATAATGTTTACCTATCTTACGGATGAGTTTTGGTTTTAATAACACAAACGTTTAATTCAAAAGGTTAATATTCTCGTATTTTAAAAATAACTTTTAATAATCTAGAAAAAATAATTTAAGTCACCTGACGTTTATTTGATCTACACATGATATCGGCAAGCAATGTGTTTATTTCCCAAATGTGCATTACAAAAACAAAACGAAAGCCATTTAATTACATCTCTGCTGCCTGAAAGAATTTGGGACAAAAAGTAATTTCACATGCGAAAACTGCACAGTATTTGAGAAAGCATCGTTGGAATATTTCAATTGTTTTTAAATGCAGTTGGGATATTATAAAACAACCCAAAAATGCATTAAAATATCTGAAAAAAAGAATATATGTTTATTTTTTTGTTCTGCTGGAGCTATCGGTTGAGAGGGGGAATTTTTTTTTCTTTCGCATTACGATTAGGTTCATTTAAAAATACTGAGTATAAATAATTTTATGTTTGAAACATATTATACGAATTTAGTAAGTTCTAACGGGAACACAGTTGTACAAATATTATAAAAATAATATTACGTTTGATCATTGAATGTCTGTCTACATTCAGCTCTTTGGTCACTCTGCTTGAGACGTGTTAACGACTGTCATTCAGATCTGTTGGTTGCTCTATAAACATGGTGCCTTCTCCACAATCCCCATATGTTGCTTGCGGTTGAAAGAAACCTTCATGTGGTGGCGAGTGTGGTGTCACGATGAATTCGCGGCAGATGAGGGCAGAGTCCGCCCTTCCCTAGTTGCTCGCACATTGGCGACGCGAGATATGTGACATGATAAACGACTCTCTTGCCTAGGATAACTTAACTCCCACATTAAACAATGCACCCAACATTTCAGAACGACTCCTCTTGATTTAGATGCGTTTCCAGCGACGATGTAGTATGGAAGTAGAGGAAATTGTGAAAACGCCTGGTAAAACTTTTAAAGGGACCTTTCGTTTCAGTATAATAATTCCATGTTTTATACGTGGCAATTACGTATTATATCGAAAGCAATTGAAAAGAACTATCTATCACTTAATTTAAATATCCCAATCCCTTACGCAATAAATGATATTATGTACTTTCAGTGGCAATTAAAGCACTCGCATCCGTTTTGGTGAGAACCAAAGTTTGGCATAAACCGCATGCTCAGCTAGTGGGACATACGCGACATCTTAAAATGTTGGTGCCAACTTGCCTTGAGACATACTCCAATTTAAACAGAGTGACACTTCAAGGTCAGGAGCTGGGAAAGGGGAGATTTTGTTATCCAACTGGAACTACCAAACATTGAACTCTTAACGAAGCTCCTAATTAAATGTCCCCATCTCCGTCCAGCTTGTAATCTGCAAATGCCTCTCTACTTAAATCGGAGAACAACTAGCAATGAGCTGCGGCTTCTGCTATTGGAGGCAATGGGTGAGCTGAAGATTCATTGGTTCTCACGACACGTCAGCCTTGTCGCGGGTGCATGTAAAAGAAGCGGCATATATTTCTAGTGAAGTCGATTGACCGTTCTGGTGAAGTGATAACATGAAACACAGCAAAACTAAAGCAGTTGATTGATGACTGATGTAGTATTGATTATCAAGGAGAGTTTCTGAGCCTAAAAATATAGATTTATTCCTTGAACTTGAAAACCGCTTAATAACAATAGAGGCTGATAACTTACTCGTGAAAATGAACATGATTATAAAACACATTATAATACGAAATAATGGTTAATGAAATAATGACGAGATTTCATGCTGTTTCAAGTCGGCTCACTTCTAAGACCTGACAAGGCAAACGACTTCACCACGCCGCACCAATGCCAGCAGAATAGCGTCGTATTTATAACCTCAAACTTTAAAGGCTTCGGAAGGTATACCCAAAGATACTGCAAGGCCCCCCAGCCTTCGAACTACGCTATCAACATAAAGCATCTTTCGGTCTATCAACCACACGATTTTCAACGCTTTTTACGTCAAAGTACGTTTTTCACGAACACATTTAACTTGCCGTTTTAACATTTCCTTATGTATCAAAGTTGGGTTACTAGACTTCGCCCTTCAATATGTGCGATTAATTTAAAACATTCTTGAGCCTGTGCAGATCGAATTTTCCTTTGGTTGCGTTAACAGTATGCCCTTCTCATCACTCGGTTTTCGCTTTCGTTTACCGATCTCGCGACGACGGAGTTGACTCGTTACACTAAGGGATTATACCCAAATTATTTGTCAGACAAATCCCAACGTTGATTTACACAAACTGAGCGAACTGTTTTGACGTTCACAAAATAATGCCATAGTTTGCGTGTTTCATTATATTCTGCCTCACAACACCAGCCATGCAGTGATTTAGCTATATTCTCGGGAGGCCGGTACAGAAGGAGCAAAAGGGGTCCATAAATGCCATTGACTAACGCAAAATCAGATTTAAATCTAAGTTACGAGATTAGGTGCTCAACACAATATAAATTAATTTAACAAGAGTAGAAATTATTTTTCATCTTAAGCCATTTAGTTAATCATTTTTGATGCCTTATTCTAATAATTAATTCGCGAAATTATCGTCGTGAACTATATAGTATAGAACGAGCAACTACTTATATCTAATATACCTTGTAAAATACAAGCAATGTAAGTTACTCGTATGTACACTCGTTTCGTAGCGTTGTCAATTTAACATCTTGTGCTTTACAAATGAAAGATGTACGAATTATTTTTTAACACGAACCCCTGTCGCTTGGTAGATGTCGAACGAGTAGCACATAAGATTTCGACAGACATAGCCTAAAAATACAAACAAAACGATTGACGTATTGTGAATACCCCTAGTTCAAGCATTGGCCGTCCTATATATTTTTTCCTCTTGTTTTTCAAAATTGTTTTCCCATATTCAATAATAAAGAATAACTTTCAGTAAATATTTTTGTTATGAGAATTTTTCTACAGACCTTTTAACGAGATTCCTTCAAAAGATTGTTGAACAGGAACCACACCGTTATACGGTGTTAGCGGTGATCGTTTTTCTAGTTCCCTGCCTTTGAGGAACCCGAAGCTGTACCCCAGTTGCACCAAACAAGCTACGCCTTTGCAGCCCCCTGATGCGCACCTTACACGAACAATCACAAGCAAGTGGGAACGGCCAGCTGTGTTGCAGCAATGGGTCCGATTGCAGCGCCCTCCTATGCCTTCGAAATGCAACTGATTCGCGAATCGAGCACGTAACTCTGGCGAGATCCCCTAGAGCGCGCGCGGGGAGGCGAGGGCGTGGGACGGGAACCGCTACTGCGAAAACAATAGGAGGGCCACTTGCCTAGCAGGGTATGAGTCCTACACCAGTTGAAAACTATCCTGGAAATCCTCATTGTTTGAATTTTAATTGCGAAAATTAATTTTATAAACTGGAAAAGGTTAGATTCTAGTAGAAGTAATGGAATGCCCGGTGGAAAGAGATTCCGATTTAAAATTCCGATTCTAATCAAATGCTCTTCAAATTTGTGTCAATCGATTACACACATTTAGTAAAAAGACAAAACATCAAATATTCTGAAATAGAATAATGGTTTTAGTGTTAAATACATTCTCCTCAGAATTAGTTACCGTTTAACAATACAAGGATTGTTTTGCATCAAATGCATCTGCCTGATTTTAGTTTCCACTATTGATATTCATTTGCAAACATTTTAACAAACCAACTAGAATTATTTTATAGTAAATATTTGGGAACAACACGATGTGTAAGAAATCCCGGTTGTATAAAATACTTGGAGTTGTATATACATAATTGAGATGTAATATAATAACTTCTCAGTTATAAATACATATTATTATAAATACGTGGTTGTTATGATTAGTAGAAAATTGCCATAACCATATTACTGAAATAAGTTAATTGTGATAGTTTTAAAAAGTTGGGAGAAGTATTGCTTAGATTATACGAAACAATCATAACATCGATGTGACCTCATGCTTTCTGAACTTAATCATATGAGCTCCCAGTCATAATACGTCTCAAAATCAGATAACTTCTAAACTTCGAGTCAGGAGCTTAAGCTAAACATTTTCTAGAATATTGTTTCCGAAAAGTTCAAAAGTGTTCATTTAATGGATGAATGGGTAAACCATCCAACTCTAGCAAGCTAAAAACAAAGATATCGCAATTCATTTTGCCACTCCTAAGTAGTTAGATAGTGAAATAGAAGTTAAAATACTGGTCCTTTATACTTTGTCATAAATGAGTTTTATCACAATGTTCGTGTACACAAATTGATATAGTAGTTCATAGGAGTACTTTAGTATATTGAATTGCCAATAAAAAAAACGTCATTTAAAAACATTGTCAGATCCATCCATCGACGGCTTTTGTGATTCTTCAGAATCGTACTACGCACGTACTACTAGCTCCTCCGCACGTAGTACTAGCTTCTACGCACGTAGTACTAGCTCCTACGTGCGTAGCGATGCGGATTCGCAGATAATTCACGGGCGCAGCGCGAGTGAAGAAACGCTTTTAGCCGGCGACGGAAAATCGACGCGCTGAGCTCAGTCGATCACTGGGACGCGACAATGGAGCACGCAGCCTCTCGCAGCCGCTCGCAATCGATAGGCGGCGAGTCGAGTCCTGGCCACGGGGAGGGGGGGGAGTTGGCAAAAAGCCTCCGCCAGAGGGCTCCCGCCGCGGTGCGAAGCGCGCGCAAATATTTCGCGTCTGCATTATGAGCGCTCGCCCGCGCAGCGCGCGGGCCGGCTCTTGCGTATCGGACGCCTGAAATTAACGTCGCGGCCTGAATTTCGACGGCCGAGCGCGCGGCTGGAGAGTAGGCTGGTGGTTGGTCGTGGGAGAATGGGGGGAAGTACGTAATGTGTGGGAGCGTTCGCGTCGTTAGTCAGCGCCGAGCGCAAGGACAGCCGGCAGGACGAGGGAGACAGGAAACGTCAGATAGGGGAGTGTGCGGAAATGTGGAGGATGGCGGGGTGGTCGGGAGTGGACGGTAAAGGGCGAGAGAGGCCGGAAAAGGCGGGGAGGAGAGGGAGAAGGCGGGCAGGTGGAGGACATACAGCGGGTGTATGGGGCGAGGTGGGGGAGGGGGGTTGGCGTTGGGAACAAACCAGGCGTCGTCTTTTTTTGTCTCTTTGGCTTAAACGCGCAATTTTTACGTTCTGTGCCTCTTGTTGCCAACTCGTCGTGTTTGAAGGATAGGATTTCTGTAATATTTTTCTTTCTGCGCTCACGATAAATTTTGCAATGAATGCGACGATCAAACAATACGAAACAATACAAGTGAATTTTAGTGTTTATGTGATAAACTGTATTCTTTCAATAATATTATTCGCAATAATTTATGGCAAAATATTAATTTTTTTAATATTTACATGTCTTCGGAAGATTCATTATTTTTTCCACTATAGTGTTATACGTATTCAATTTCATAAATCGTGAACATTTCCATGACTCTACTTTCTCTGTTAATATATTTAACCAAAAAAGTAACCTAGAGGTGTTCAATTTGAGCATCCTCAAGATTTGAGATACCAGAGTTTGTGTTTGTTTTTTTCTCGTGGATAATTTTTGATTCCTGATCCGTATCAAACATTAGACTCGTTGTTTTCTATTTCCTTGGTCAGTCATCAAGTAATATTAACTATTTTAAATATTAACGTATCTGAAGAATAGTCTCCGGAGGTGAAATAAAAAGGCCCAGTTTTGCGACCACGCAAGGCAAACGCTTAAGAAATTTAAAGATGAAGGTTGGAAAATGAGAAATCGAGGCAGGACTCCTAGCGCCATCATTCATTCCTTATCCCTTACCAACTTCCGACTCGCCACCCACCCGAGAGATTGTAGACACTGACACTTATGAAGTACTGAGACATAGAAAACAATTAAAAGAAAGTCACAGAGTAGATATCACGTTTCACTTGCTGGAAACTTCCTTCAACAAATATTTCTTGTACCTCGTCCCAACACTTCTTTTCGGAAAGATTTTCTCGTTTATCATCCAGTTGAAGCATCAACAGAGAACCTTGCATCCGTTTTTGTTTTGTTTACTTTCACATGTCACGTTTTATTTTCACTTACACACACAGCTTCAACGAAAGATGAATAATTGCATAAAATGAAGAAAAAAATATTCCCTGTTTATTGAACAGGAACAACATGTTTTCATTCCCATGAATGTCACCTTCATTTCACTAACAAATTCGCAGCAGAATGCGCGAATAACCCGCGTCAGAGCGTTGGCCGCTGCGCGAGGGCAGCGAGCGACAGAGCAACGAGTGACCTGCTCAAAGGCGCAGTTCGTTTATTTCACTTCGGCCGGTCGCGAATCGGTCGCATTCGTCTGGGCCGTCGATCGGCTGACGGCGGGACGTGGGCGGGGCCAGCGGGGGCGACCGAGCCGGCGAGGATGTCGTGGGTGGAGGAAGCGATGGTGGGTGGATAGCAGGATGATTAGTAAAGGGCAAGAGATGCCGGAAAGGGGGGGAGGGGAAGGAAGAAGCAAGTAAGGATGTATAGTAATGGGCAGACGTGGGGTGGGGGCTTGGCGTGGGAGAGTGGTGGTAGAGTGGCTGTAGCTGCGAGGTGGAGAGGTAAGTGACGGTGGGTGAATGAAGAGGAGGAAGGAGAGGAGGGCGATGGCTGAGGAAGAGAGGGGCCAAAACGCGGTGGAGAGCGTTGAGTGGTGAGGTGGCGCAGGGCGGGGGGAGGAGAAGGGCTAGGGAGAGGGAAGGGCAAAGGAGGAAGAGAGGACACGGGTGGTATAGTGGGTTGGGGAAGGAAAAGAGGTGGGGGGAAAGGGGGCTGGGGAGAGGAGAGAGGTCGCTGGCAACATGGAGAGATGGCGCCTGGGCGAGGAAGGGGGAGGATAGATGGGAGGTTAGCTGCTAGTGGAGATGGTGTTGGTGAGGAGGGGAAAGAAGCTAGTGAGAAGGGGGTGATCAGGGGTGCGCGTGAGCCTGCGATCGAGCGCCTTCGCTTTTCCGTCGCGGCGGCGGCGGCCTGGGGTGTTTGATGGGGTCACGCGAGTCCGCGAACGACAGGGGCGAGAAGGGGGCGTGGCAGGAACGGAGTGAGGGTACATGGTGGTCTCCCCGCTTTATTGCGATCTACGTCAAATTGCAGAAAATGTGCCACACGTTCGCCGCGCCGCGCAGTGCCCGGAAGCGCCAGCCGCCTGCTAATGCGGGCACTCCCGGGGGGGGCAGGCAGCTATGGGTGAATCCCCTTTCCTACCGCGCTGGCTTTGTCGGACTTTTCTCAGTTTTGCGCTGGCCCAAGACTTAAATTCTCTGTGTCGGAATTGGGTCTGTTGACACATGAACTGTCAGAATGCCGGCGGAGGATTTGCACTTTAACACAGCAATGTCTGAGGGTGGAAAACCCTACGGAAATAATAGACAATATTTAATAAAAGCCTGGTAAAGGGCAAGTAAAATTTTATTTTAACTTTAAATTTAGTTGTTTTATACTAGCAAAAATATATGCCTTATAATCAACTTAATGTCTTCCTCACTCTCTCTAATATAATGTCACCTCACTTTTCTCTTCGTGCCATTTATCTCAAAAACTGACTCCTGAATAATATTGATATATTATTCCTACGCAATATGATAGTCGTGGCCTCCACACACTTTGTTAAAACTCTACAACTGTTTTAACAAAAAATAACAACATATTTTCTGATTAGTATGATGAACAAAAAGAATTTCTTCACTGAAGCTTAACAACCCGCGGCGTGACCCGCGTCCAAAGTCAAACAGCCGCACCGCTTTTTTGTTTTTTTTGTTTTGTTTTTTGTGGTTGGCAGGCGCACGTAGTTTGGTGGCGCTGCGAGTAGTTAGCGGGCGAATATGGGAGGGCCGTGCTTTGAATCCCAGGCCGCCTGAAGCGGCCGTGAAGCCCCAGCGTAGGGCGCTGTGAACGTCCGTCCATCCCCTCCCCAAATGCGCTTCGCGGTTGCACAGAATGCCGCCCGCGGCGCCACCAACAACAAGCATTAGCCGGGCTTCAGCTGTTAGCGCGACCCGCATCGCAAAGAAGGCTCGAGTCCCGCCGTCATTGAAGCGCTTAAAACACCGCGTTTTATGCTCGTATGACGCGAATACAAACAGGTCTAGGATCATGCGCACAGCTCCCACGGTTCGTGTATTAATCTTTCGGAGAGGGTAATATTACTCGGTGGGAAAGTCATTAAGGTCGGGTGTTGAGCAAGGTTTAGGATTTTGAGAGCTTTTGGGAATGAAGGAATTTTGAATATTAACATGAAATATTAGATTACATTCCATAATTTTTGAGAGGGAAAAATATGAGGTAAAAAGAATGAGAATAGAAAAAGTTGTGAAAGAGTTTGTAACATGAACTGGTTCATATTGAGCAAACTAAAATATTTAAACGCAAATTTTGTTTTTTCGGACTAAATACTGTATCCACTGGGATAAGAAGCATTTCCTGCGTTTTTACTATAAATCCAGAGAGATATTCATACCCATACGACGAAAATTGAAGCATTCTTCAACTTTTCCATGTAGAATCGACTTCGCATGTCATGTACATTAAAATGTAACCATTCATTGCAATGTGAATTACTTATATTAAGTAACAATAAAAACCACTACAATAAAGTCTTCAATTATCATATTTTATCCCTTTCCGTTCAGGACTAGGAATGCGACATTTATGTTGATGTTTTCAAAACGTCGATGTTCTTGTAGAATCATAGATGTTTTAAACATCAATGTAATTTAATAATTTTGACGATGTTTTTTTAACATTGATGATTTGTGATCGATGTTTTATTTTTCTTATGTTTATTATTTCTGAATAAAAATTGCGATGATCACACTACTTTAAAAGTTAAAATATGAAATAATATCGATAGTAACAGCATTGTTAATATGTTGAAACCATAGGAAAACCGTTTGCACTAACTTCATCGACTAAAATCTCTCACCCGAAATGACAGCCATGCCCTTGCAATTCCTCTATCTTCATATTCATTTAGCACATTGAGATATGGTCAACAAATACGCTATGGGTGTAAGGTTTGCTCTTCTTATCCTACCCTTATTCGGCCAATTAATAAACATGAACACTGTCAAATTAAATTTTAATGCACACGAATTTAATGTCAGGGGTTACTAATCCAATCTAAAAACATGGACGTAGAAAAACATCGATGGTTTCTACTCCATGAATTTTTAACATCGATATTTTAATTTTGAACATCGATGTTTGCTAACATCAATGTTTTATTATCGATGTCGTATCACTATTCTAGACCATTGACCGAGTGATGAGACTGTCTCCCGCGGCGGATCTACCAACATGGGGAGACTGCGGGGGTGGGGGGCCTTCATTAATCATTCAGTGGCGGTGGCTGCCGTGGTCTGCACCACGCCCCTTGAGGATAAGGCACCGCAGACGGAGAGAGTGGGGCCACTGGGAGAGGGGGAGATGTGGTGTTGGTGATGCGTTGGGGTAGTAACTACTTGGCTGTCCGGGAGACGCTGCGACCTAGGTACAGGTGTCAACGTTTCGGTCGCAATTCAGCGACCTTCCTCAAGGTCGAATGACCCGAAGAAGGTCACAATGCGACGAAAGTGCATCGCTCCAACCCCTTTGGGAGGAAATATTTAAACTCTGAGGAAGAGTGCAGAATGTCCACCGACAAGTGGGCACCTGTGGCTTGGTGGCGGTGGCTCTCGGACAGCCAAGAAGTTACTATCTCCGGCCGCGGAAGCCAATGCTCAGATGTGATCAGATGATGTAGAGATGAGGAGGTTGTGATGATTAGAATGATGGAGTTGAATGTTAGTTTTCATATTCGGTGGTGTTCACGTTATAGTAAAGGTAATTTACTATAAAAAAGTTAGTAATGGTGAGGTGATGCCAAAGAAGATGACGCTGAAAAAATGTTTTGGTAGCTGTAATGTGGGTGTTAAAGTAGTAGTCGAAGTGATGATAGAAATGTAGTTGGTAATAACGGTTGTGGTGTTAATGAAAGCGGTGATGATACAATTAGTGATAGAGGAGATGACTGTGGTAGAAGCAGCTGCGATAAATAGTGAAATAAAACGTTGATGTTATATCTTTTGTCAACATGGCGTTGGCAATGGTGAAATATAAATGGAAATAATGATGCGAAGTAGGTAATACAGGAAGAATGAGTACAGAGACGATAAACACGGTATGACTCCTTTCGATTTCTTAAGATTGCAACACACGAATAAAAGTGAAAGGTGCGAGATACGAAAAATAGCAGTATAGTAGTTAAACCAATAGGATCTGTAAATACAGGAGGTGCGAAAAAGTGAGTAGGTGGCGCAAAAAATGTCCAAAGGTTCAAACAATATCCTATTCGTTTTAAACTAAAGAACGTTTTTTATCGAATTTGTAATTAGGTATAAGAATCTCATCAATGACACAAAAAAGAAGGAACAAATTGAGCGCAGCCAGGTAGATTTGAGATTTGCATTTGCCGGACATTCTATTTTTGTTTCTCAAGTAAAAGTGTAATATAAAGTAGAAGTTTATATTCAGATGTGCGGTAACAAATAATTGAAAAAGAAAATACTTCAACTTTTCTTATTTGAATCAATGGTAAATTATACCATTTTGAGTGAATATCCGAGTGACACGACTGACACAAAAGTAGTAGAACGTCAAAACAAATTGCAATAACAGGTACACCAAAGAGAGTTTATTCGGTGTACCTCAATTACTGCAAATATATTTTTCTACATCAAACGAGGGTCAGAATATGATGGTGAAGGAATGTTAGTAAATGTTGACACAGAAAAAAAATGCCGAGTTCGAAGACTAAACTGGAACGGCAATACATGATGGTTGACGAAATAATAAAACATCAAGCATGAGAATAGCACACTGGAATAAAAGAAAATAATAAAAAAATTGTTTATGGTTAGAGGATTGCTCTTTGAAGAACACAAGTTCATTTAAATATTACTCAAAACAGAAACAAGCAGGTATCAATACCGTTGTCATTAGTATGAATTTCTCCCTCTCTGAGGTTTAGACTCCAAAAGGCTGACGCTGAGCGTACAAAACAAAGTCGCAGCTTTCTCCCAAAACGTACTTCTCAATCAGGAGAGCCACGCATACGCGGACACAAACGCCAACCCCCTCGGCAGCCGGCAGAAAAACCCTCTCACTGGATGAAGAGGCGAGCGTGGGTCCACAGCGCTAGATTGCTTCTCATAGATCACCCGGGAAGGTTATCCACCCAAATGGGCCCACAACGGGGCCGGGGGGTCATTCGTCGCTGGGAGGGGCGCAAGAGGGGTTTTGTTCACTGGGGGCGCGGGGCGCTTCGGAAAGGCGAGTCGATATGGGGGGTAAGCGGGCAGTGGGGATGAGCA
>BOPP01000041.1:2178459-2218697 GCA_017312745.1 Gryllus bimaculatus | reverse complement strand
CTCCCCGCCACGCAACTCCCCACCACGCAACTCCCCGCTACGCAACTCCAACGCCACGCAACTCCCCGCCTCCCTCTGCTCCACTACGCGATTAGTGACACAAAACTCCAGTTCCGACACTCCCCACCACGCAACTCCCCGCCTCATTCTGCTCCTCCACGCGATTAGCGCCACCACAACCCCATGATCCAACACTCCTTACCATACCCCTCTTTGCGACGTCACTCTCCGCCTCACAACTCGCCACCGCGCAACTCCCGTCCATGTAACTCCCCCGCCATTGCAACTCACGACACACAACTCCCCGCCATACAACTCCTCACCATACAACTCCACGCAATACAACTTTCTCGCCTCGACTCTGAGCCTTCACGTAACTCCCTGCCACGTAACTCCCTGCCACCGCAACTCCCGCCTCTTTTTTCTCCTCCACGCGAAACAGCGTCCACACGATTCCCCGCTCCGACACCCCCGCCCACGCAACTCCCTTTTTACTGTGCTCCTCCACGCTGGAATACCCGCCACGCCGTACTCTGCCAACTCCTCCCCTGCCCCCACAGCTCTCTTTCGTTCCTCCGCCACCGGCTTTTTGCACGCCTTTCCCATCACCCCCTTCCCCCTCTCGCGAGAGCCCAAAGGCCCCCCGCCAGCGCCACGCGGCCCGGCGCCGGGCCGGCGGCGGCCACTTTTGCGTGCGGAGGCGCGTTTCTTGGCCGCGCTGTATTAAACCCGGAGCCGGGGAGGGTAGACGTGCCAATTGCAAACTTCCGCCCGCCCGAACCGCGACCGCTCCGCCTGTTTGCTCTGCCGCCAGCCCCCCCCCCTCCTGCCACCCGCCGCGCACGAGCGCGCCCAACGACCACCCGGTGCCATTGTAGAGATACACAGCAATGGGCAACTTCAGGCGCATAAAGAAATAAGATTAACCCTGCGTGATAAAGTAATTTATTTGAACATCATATAATTTATTATTACATTTAGTATTATATTTATTATTATATTGATGATTATGTTCATTATTATATTTATTATTGTATTTATATTTATTATTCTCATTATCATTATCATCATCAATTTCATTAACCGTTTGTCACATGCGCATTCAAAATCTCACACTTACTCTCGCCCGTTGGATGCTATCGAATACTCAGTTCTCTTAATAAACTACATTGATTCAGCTATATATTATGTGATTTATTTGTTAATTATATAGATTGGCTGATTGCTTAGTGATTCCAGACGCGACGTCTGCTAAGGTCATCAGTCTCGTATGTTTAGTGCATGTTTTTTTCTTGGAAAAGGCGGTGACCTTCCCCCGCTGGATGGTGAGAACTGGCGCCGACCTCTCGGTCTGTCGGTTAGCAGTTTATTCCCCCAACCACGGATCTCCCACCAGCAAAGCACCAAACCAACTCTATGCACCCGACAGGTCTCTCGGCATATATGATAGAGTACTGCGGGTAAGTATAAGTACGTGTAAGTAAGGAGTGAGTACAGGGCACGGAAGAGAAAAGAAAGATCGTGCGATGTCTGTGGCTCGTTTGCTAGGGTGCATTTCCGGCATTTAACGGATATTGATCGAAGAAATTACGGAATATTATCGATCAGAGAACCCCGCAGACAGAATTTCTCTCCAGACAGCGACTGAATTTATCCCAGCTATCTAGCAGGTGTTGGAAATCCTGCCACCGTCTGGAATCGAACCTAGGACCTCCCGGACAGAGACACTGCAGTGATATCATTTGATGCCCTCACCTACCGCCCCTGGTGTTATTGGCTATTATTTCAGTATTGTACTCGAGTAATTGCATTTATTCACTATTCTACTCGAGTAATATTCATTCTTGCTGAAGAGCGGCATATTCTACGAAATAGAATACCCAAGAGTAGTTCAAATGAGCATATGTGTCATATTACTGTAACAGGTGTGAATAACACATTTGAAAATATATTCCTCTGATCTGTAACTTGCCCCAAACGACCCTGTATTAACGCGGTTTACTACAGTTTTTTCGCTTTGATTATTTGAAATTATTTTGCTGAAAATTTTAGTATCGCGTAAACAAAAATATTTCAAAAATAAAATTAATGAGATAAATGGGAAACTAAATATAAGAGAAATAGTAATTTACAAAATTGGAACAGAATGTCAGTCTTAGCAAAATAAAGGTTCCGTTTTCACTCTGTCCTGAATTTTGAAAAAAGTCCACAAAACACTTTCGTTCGAATTGCTTATTATTTTGGTACGAATACGTGGATATGCACGTCAACTGCAAAGCAGAACTCTCCAATGCATAAACAAACAGAAGAAGTGGTTTCCATGCGTGAATGCTGAAAAATAAAATTTCGTTGTTAGCAATCTCTAAAAGTCTATAGCCTGAGGAAACCTGCACTTCTAGCGATGTTCCTGAATTTCGTTTTGTTTTTCGTGTAGTGAGTTTAGCAAATAACATTCAGAACATCATTGTTTTCTATTCATTTGTTCTTTTATTGATGAAAAAGATCACTCATTTTTAACGCTCTCGTTCATTTCGACAAAAACCGGAAACATAGGTTGTTTCTAACGCGTTTTTACTGCCTCCAGCAGCTAGCTGAAGGTTTGAATACAACAATTTCTTGATAAGCTTTCTCCGTACGATACCAAGAAAAGCAGCGAGCAAACAGAACGAGTTTGTTTTCGCTGGTCGCAGCTGAGAGGCAGATTTATTTGCGGAGGGAAGTGTATTCGCAGTACACACGAGCTTCTCACGTATTTCATTTCGAAAACACTGCGACGCAGCTTGAGCAACTTGGCGAGAAGGGAAATAAGCACGCAAGAAAAGTTCGTTTTGCGAATGTTGCGGAATTCATTCGTTATTAAGTTTTTCTCCCTTCCTGCGAGGTACAATTTCATTTCCATTTGCGCGTCGCGTTACGGAAGCTTTATGCGACACCGACGGTTTGACCACCGAGGGAGCACTCCTCGTAAAAGGTGAAGTATGAAATACATAAAAATATTGCCGTCCGAATGGCAGATACCTTTACAGTTTTTGCGTTCTGTGCTGTTTTACGTGAGAAGGGAAGTGGAGGTAGGGGCAATTGCAAACAAAAGTTTTTACGTGAACAAGAGTAATTGTTTTTCGAGCCTCCTGGGTAAATGTGAGTATTAGATTGCATGAAAGTAATGACGGTGTTGCCTACGAACAGGGAGGAATTTTTGGTGTGACAGAGGGAAAAAAATAATGATATATGTGCACTACTTCAATTGCTTTACATATATGTCACCTACATTATACAGTGATGAATAATATTGTTTTCGAAGCGGTAGCAGTTTTGTAGACACTGTGTAATTGGTGGGTCTGGATATTTGGGCAAATGAACCAACTCAAGCGGATTTGAACCCAAGCATTGAAACTTAAAAATGCGATGCACTAGAATTTGTCAAGGTGACCCCGTTGAGGCATTTTATTTCTTAACAATTACGTGCAATGTCAAATATTTAATAATTATTTCTATTTTTCTCTGTTATAAATTTCGTAATATTTGACTTCAAAATACCGAAGTGGATAAATGACTTACTGTCACATTTCTTACTTCAACCATTGAACTCATGTGTTCGAAAACCTTTTGTATGATTGGAAGGAAGATAGAATTCATGACTGAGTGTTGCATCAGTTCTGTAGAATACTTGCTCAGAGAACTACTACAGAAAATTAAATTTGCGAATCAAATGTTGACGCCAATAACTCCGTATTGAAATGAAGAAACTATCATACGATTTACGAACGTAATTTTTTGAACAAATCATAGAAATTTACAAGTACACTATTTTCGAATATTCTCAATATGTGAAACGGAAGCCTTGTTGATTTATGTCACCCAAGTGTTTTGTTCACTCTGCAATAACCGAATGCTTTGGATACAAGATTATACGTCTCAAACCGGCAACTAATGGAGCTCTGTTTTTCAATATATTTTTACGTTCGTTTGAGTTGTTGCTGTAACGTTGCTTGCCATTTGAAAAGATAAATGACAACTTCACGAAATGAATTTTATACTGGCATTACTGGGAAGTTAAGGGCATCTTGTTTCGTAATGTAGTGATTCTGCGAAGGTTGCAGAGAAATTTAACACCGCCGTCTTCGACAAAGTGTTTCTCTGTTCTGAACCAGTCAATTTTGCCATACGCGCAGAGACAGATACAGAGGTAGATGGATAGACATAAAAAAGAAAAAAAGACGAGAGAGAGAGAGAGAGAGAGAGGGAGAGAGAGAGAGAGACAGACAGACAGAGACAGGAAGATGGAAAGGCAGATAACAGGCATACAGAAAGACAGACACAGTGTCCAGACATACATACAGACTGGAAGATAGATAGCTAAAGAGAAACAGAGATAGATACAAAAATAGATGTACAGAGAGAGAGAGAAAGAAAAAGAGAGATAGAGGAAAGAGCAACTCAAAGTATGATATTAAAATAAGATAAAATAATAGAACTGTTTGTAAGTCTAAACAAAAAATAGTTGCAAAGAATACAGAATGCAAAGGAAAGCATGGAAAAAGAAGAAGCAAATCAAAAGCCATTTATAAGTGACTAACAATACACAACATAATCATAACACATGTTTAAAACAGCAAAAAATGTAAAATAATTGTAATGGTACGAGTTGATTTATTTACAACAATTCAGTTACGTGCAAACTGCACCCAATATGCGCGAGCAGGAGCGGCGCGTGCGGGGATGAATCGGAAAGAAGAGGCAGAGGGAATGTCGCGTCTCGCCATTGGCTGAGGGATTGTGCCCAAGAGCACGCCCGTGAGGAGCGCTATAAGCGAGAAGGATGGGAGGAGGGATGATGAAGAGGAGTGTCCGGTGAATGGGAGAGAGGAGAGGGGAAAGAGAACCGAGGCGAAACAGGGAGACGAAAGGAGCGGAGCCGAGGGCGTGGGGATGGGCAATGGCTCTCCGCCGCGAGCAGCCGGGCAGATGCCAAACACGGCAACGAGATCCCCGGGGCCCAGCGACCGGCTAAGTCAACGCGGACGGCGATGCAGCCACGCCCTTGCCACCACCGTCACCGTCACCCTCGCCCGCGCTCTCGCCTTCGCCCAAGCCGTCCCCCTCGCCGTCGTCCATGCAACCCCCTCGCCCACGCCCCCCTCGCCCGCGCTCTTGTCCTTCCCTTCCCCCTGGCCCTCGCCCTCACTCCAGCCCTCGCACTTCCCTTCGACCTCGTATTCGTTCTCGCCCTTGCCCTCGCCCTCGCCCTTACCCTCGCCTCGCCTCGCCCTCGCCCTCGCCCTCGCCCTCGCCTCGCCCTCGCCCTCGCCCTCACCCTTACCCTACCCTTACCCTCACCTCAACCCTTACCCCTTACCCCTCACCTTACCCTCACCCTTAACCCTTACCCTCACCCTACCTCAACCCTTACCCTCACCCTTACCCCACCCTTACCCTCACCCCTTTACCCTCACCCTTACCCTCCCAAGGCCGTCCACTCTCGCCTTGCTCTGGTGTCTCGGCCCGCCACGCTCCACTTCCCTAGCCCTCCACTCTCTCCCTCGCCCTGACCCCTCTCCCTCGCTTCCACCTCCTCCCACGCCTCGCCCGCGACACGCCCGCGCGCCGCCTGCTGAATACCGCCCGCGGTGCGACGGAAAGGGCGCCCGCCCCGGGACGCGCGAGCCCAGCGCCGACTCATCCGTGAAAGAGGTGGGGGGGGGCGAAGTCGAAAAGCCGAGCAGAGACCATAGCGGCAGGCCGGAGCGGCCGGCACCCACTGAGTCCGGGTCGTCGTTAGGAAGGCAGCGGGAAACGTCGGTGGTTGACGCTATTGGGAATATAAAGAATGAAGAAGCAAAGATGGAGGAGTAGAGGGGAGTGGGGAAGTTAGTCGTGAGCGGCAGTCGAGACCGGAGTCGGGTACGGAGTTGAGAGCGGGTTCGAGAGTAGAGTCGGAAGCGGAATCGAGAGCGGAGTCGGGAGTGGAGGCTGAAGCGGAGATGGAAGCGGAGTCGGGAGCGGATGTGGAAGTGGAGTCTGGAGTGGGAAGTGGAGTTTAGTTGGGTCGGAGTTGGGAGTGTAATCGGGAGCGGAGTCGGAGTGGAATTGGGAGTGGAATCAAGAGTGAAGTTGAGATCGAAGTTAAGACCGAAGTTGGGTGTGGAGTCGGAAGCAAAGTAATGAGTGGGAGTCGGGATTGGAGTCGCGATCGCAGTACGGATCAGAAGTGAAATCGGGAGCGTACTCAAAAGCGCAGTCGGGAGCGGAAAGGGGAGTGGAGGCAAGAATGGAGTTGGCAGGAGACAGCAGCAGAATCCCTAGTGTAGGAAGTGGAGTCGAGTGCAGTGCGGAATCGCGCTCCTTAACAGAGGCAGGAAGAAAGAGGGATGAGAGTGGAGGTGCAAGCTGAAGCGATAAAACACGCAGGTGTGGAAAGTGCTATTTATAAACACGCAAATTGGAATGCAATATGCTATTAATTTTATTGATTATTAGATTTAGTTAATTATAAGACATTTTCCGATTGATGGGGATTGGATGTTTATGGGTCAAAATTTAAAAAACGTCTTGAACTCTCAATTCATACATAATATCAGGTATAAATATCTAATATTATGCTATAAGAAACTAATTTATTGTCTATGTCATGTTTTATTATTGATTATGACTATGAGTTACATGATTATGATTACGATAACATTTCTGTAATGTGCCGAAATATTATCCATGTGTAGTAAACATACTTTACATAAATGGTTATTATCATGGCTATGAGTTATTATCTTTGTAATTTACTAATTAAAAATGTTGATTCTTTCATCGAAACCTTATATACAGTAAGAGCATAGGCTTCCGCGGCCGGAGTCAGTATTTACAAGGCTGTCCGGGTGACGCCGCGTCCATGTTAAAGGAACCGACGTTTCGGTAATCATTCTGCGACCTTACGCCCTGAGGAAGGCCGCAGAATGGCGACCGAAACGTCGGCACCTTCACTATGGACTTGGCGTCACCCGGACAGCCTAATAAATGTTATATAAAGTAATTCACAAGCAATAAAACATTTTACGTTGTACTTAGGTGTTTTGGATATCTTTAAAATATTACATTTTAATGTTTATTTCATGAAGAAAAGTATAGAAACATTGAAATAAAAACATATCAATACCATTGTAAGCCCGGAAAAAATAAAAAAATCATATTTGATGACTTGATATGCTGTTCTTTTTGAAAAAAAATCTTACACTTCGTACATGCAGCAAAAAGCGATGCATCTACGTCCGAGCTGCAAACTAATACTCCCCTGCAAATCCCTTCTACGTACCGATGTCTATACACAAGCACCATCTATTCAGGCACAAGAAGTACCAACGTAACACGCAGCAGTATCAACGGCATGCATTTCCAACGAGGATGATCTGATTACAACGCTTCTGCGAATCCCTCTATGTCTTGGCGTAACATTAATCCGGCTCTACCCGACGGCGCATCTAGCGGCGCCCCGGCGTCTGGCGAGTTCAGTGACCGCGCAGCCGCCACCGCCCGCCCGGAAGAGACGAACCCTGGACCGCGGGCGCCCAACGCGCGGCAATTTCCGTGCGTGCACGCAAACACGACGCCCGCGCCGGGCGGCGGAAATGGCGTGGGCGGTGTCGCCTCGGCCTCCCGCCCGCGCCGCTTCACGCCGCTTCACGCCGCGCCGCACCTCTCCGCGTAGCCCCTTCTTCCTCGTCCCACGCCCCGCGCCGGCCCCACATCCTTTCTCGCTCGGGGCATCGACTGATGTCTCTGCAGTGCCTCTGACCCGGAGATTCTGGGGTTCAAGCCTCGACGGAAGCATTGCTATCGACAATAGCTTATCGGGTAGGTCAGAGGCTGATCCAGCCCTGGAGTGACACGAAAACATGGCACCTACACTACTATAGCAACATAGTTTTTTCATAGAACATGGTAACTTTGGAGTATACACGCTTTAGAGTTGGCAAACATGTTAATGCTATTGTGCCAGACTGTCAATAGGGCAGATTACAGAATAAAGATACAGCAAACACAATGCTTTCCGCGGAAAAACAAAGATTCGACCTAAATCTACAACTGGGAGAGGACCTAACGGCAGAAAATATTATAACCAAAATGACAGAAAGCAACAGCAACTGGAGAAAAATAAGCAAGTATTTGTCTACTATTTTAAGCACAAAAAAGACGAAAGAGACTCCCGACGTATACTCCCTAACCCCTAATCACCACGGTGGAAGGGTGACTATGACAAAACAGAAGACATGGAATAAAAGACATCCTACTGCCTCCGACGTGATGCCAAACCGGCGGTTCCGAGGGCAGTAAGAAGGACGGTTCGACATGGCCTCTTGTTCGGTTAGCACCTGCGCCGACTACGCCAACAAAAAGTCAGAGACTCTAGAATGTCATCAATTGATAGCTGTACACGTAGGCTTCCGCGGCTCGAGTTCATGACTTCTAGGCTGTCCGGGTGACACCGAGTCATCGCCAATCACGGCGCACTTGCATTACCCGACCCCCTAGGCTGGAAAAGATATAACACCGGAGGCGGAGCCTTACTGTGTCACTACCCTGAAGAAGTCTGCGTCATGACAGGCGGAACGTCGGCCTATCTGCCAATGACGTGGCGCAACCCGGACAGCCTAGAAGTCATCAATTGATAGCGTCAGCCGCCTAAACCCGTCCTTAACGTTCGGTATAGTCCCTGATGGCTGCTCCACCACTTTCCGTCCCACTTCTCAATGCTTAGTTGCCTGTGCTGACTCTGAGCAACAGCGTTTTCTAAAACGTTCCACCAATTCTCAGCGTTACAGAAACTCTTTGGAGTTGAGCGAAATATTGTAGATATAAAATATTTGCATATTTTACTTTTGATTACCCCAATATAGAATTGTGAACATTAGATGTTCTCTGTCGCATTTATGAATTGTTTATTTATATCCAAGATATAAAATTATTCTCGAATTCAAATGATTTTTTACTCCTTATTAAAATTCCTGATAATTGTACGCTGCAGTAATAAACTTAATAATTTCTTGCATGTTATTTACGAAGAGTAAGTAAACCATTTTAATGCTGCGAAAAAAGCAACAATTTCGAGACAGATCCCTTATCGCGATGATACAAAAAGGTGAATAAATTTTGTTTCTAAAAGTAGTACATAACTTTCTCTAACAAATTGTGTTCCTAAGAATCCGAATTATTAGAATCCCAATTTTATTTGTCATTTATACCGAAATATTAGCGTAAGGAAAAACATGTCTGCCTGTCCGAGGAACTCTCCATCTGTATAGTTCGCTAAAGCATAAACCATTTAGACTATTTTTCTCAAAATTGATATTTTTCTGGCCTACCCTAACATAGTTCTGGCCTAACTCAATACCCTGGAAATGTAAAACGAATATTTTGGTTCTGGGGCTACTTTTCATGAAGTCTTAAAGTTTTCAAAATCTTCTTAAAAATGGCGCAAAGTTTTTTATTAAACTTTTCCTGAAATGACGTTTAAATAATTCTTAAAACTTACGTAAGTATCATTTTTATTAAAATGTCAATGTTTTTGAAAATTACAAAAATTCTCATTTTCTGTTCATCTATCTACAACTCCAAAACCGAAAATTAATAATTTTTGCTTGATGAAATCTGTTGTTTAAGAATATTCAAAATAAGATAATGTCCCATTTTTAAAAACAAATATTAGTACTTTTCTCGTATTTGTGTATGAAATAAATACTATTTTTAACAATTTTCTCGAAAACGGCTCCTTTCCACCTCCCTCGGATACTGCAAAGGACAATAATGAAATTGTGTCTGGTGTCATTCTCGCTGAATTCTCATCAAAATATTGATGATAATGTTTTTTCTTTAATGATTTTTTCTCTAAAACTAGATTTTGAAATAAATATTTTTTTTTAATTTTGAGAATTCCGAATACAAATGTTTAAGCACCTGAACAATTGCGTGCTGCAGTGGGGATGGTAATGTACCAGTAAGGTGCTTGGTGGGTTATCTCCGTGGAACTGACTTCGAATCCCAGTGTAGAGATAAAATGTTTGTCGGTTGGAAACACTTTTGCAAGTTAATGCAATATTTTAATATCGCGTAGCAGTTACAAATTTTGCGAGAAAGCATGTGCACCACTTCTTTTATCTAAAGATGTCAAATAACCTAGTACACCTAATCAGGTAGTAATAATACTGCAAACTCACAGACAGGTTTATATTGTTTTCTGGTTCACATTGAATTACATTACCAGAAGATTCTGTAGTTTAAATAAAGTTTTAATATCGCATTTCTAAAGCTGTGAAAATATCATACCCTTCAGAAAGAGTTTTAAAAATATGTTTAGAGCAAATGCAATGAATATGAAGCACACGTGCTCACAAGACACGGTGGAAGAATAATATATTTACGTTTGGCTGCTCAATATGAAAGAGTAGTTAGTACACCCAGTTATTTAAGTATTCTTCAATGTATTTTAATACTAGGTTTTATTTCGTCCCAGAATAATTCCTTTTTCAAAGGCATTTAAAAAGTGCGCCGTTAAAACTCGGAAAATAATGAGCAGATATAACTCACACAAGCAGGTTTCTATTCGTAAGCGACATAACCGGTTTTACTCAATTTTCATTCGCTTTGTGACTATCTAAAGAGAACCGGGAGAATGTACACGAAAAAAGTTTTCCTCAGCAGTAAACTAATTTGTTCTTTTACACACAATTGTTTTCAATTCCGACCAACTACTTTCGAACCACGACAAAAAGTTATTTTATAAAACACGTTTTCCGAATGAATAAAAATGAACTCGCCCCTCAAAGAGTATGGAACGAAGTGAGAAAGCTCAGTCAGATAGTAATAACAACGGAGACACAGCGCAATCGAAAAGTCAGCCAGCGGTGCAATTGGCTGCAAGGTCTGATTGGCAAGCGCGTCGGCTCCATGTGTGGAAACGCAGCAGAGGGGTTGGAATTGCATATCTCCAATGCCGATATTTTGCCAAGCGAGCAGCATTCACCAAAGAGTCGTTGTGATCCGTGCTCAGTAACGCTTTTATCTAGAATTCAACCCGCTACACTTTGCGTGACTGTATGTATAGCTTCCTTTCCAGTTGTAATACTCTGCGGTTAAGAATGTGCAAAAGTATAAACTATATAAAATATTATTTATAAAGTAAAACTCAACATACAATAATAAATATTAGAAGCTATTATGAAAATTATACTTACTATTAAAGTATTCGGAAACCAAACGATTTATTGTCCCCCTAGAGCCCTATAACGTTCAGCGAATTGCTGCTCTTACTTTATCCGAAGTTATTAAAGCGTGGTTACAGTTTTAACGCAAATTTACAAATAATAATAATATACCCTTAAACATATTATGAAAGTATCAGATGTAAAGTTTCATGGATTCCCCTTAATGAAAAGAACAAGGGTTACTATAATTTTGCTTATAGATTTTTTTTTACTACACAACAATTTTTAACGATTTCCCTCCTATAATATCAAGAACGTTGGGAATAAAATGAGTCGACGCACTGAAGATATTTCTGAAAGTATTACCAAAGAAAAAACCTCTCTTTTCTTGTATACAAACGGCGAAAACGAAAATAAGTGAATTGACAGAATCGCGGAACGAAATTCGCCAGCCCTTTCTCGCGCCCAGAACTACGCCCGCAGGGCCTCGCGCACTTCCCAAATGACGCACTCGGATATTCATTCTCTGTCCTCTTTCTCCTCTCTGCCTCCTTTTTCTCCTCTCTCCCTCCGTTCGGTCCTCTTTCCTTCTGCTCTCATCGGCTGAGCTAGCTCAGATTCAGCATTGCGGTCTCTGCTGTGACCTTGACTTGGAGGTCGTAGGGTTTGAGTACTAGCAGTTGCGAATTTCCATTACTGTATTGCTAGGTTGAATTCAGCCGGTAATTTTAATGCTCAAGTCGGTAGCTTCCCTTGATGTCACCGACCCATACTAATCAAGTGCCGGAGCCCATTCACAATGCAGACGTAAATATAAGCATAACGCAGAGACGTAAACATTAACATACGTTATAGACTGCAGTATTCACAATGTCTGTCATAAACGTAAGCAAAAGAAGAGTTTCTATTAGCTGAGAGACATTCTAGTTTATGGTTGGATGTAAGAATTTTGAGGTATCGACATCGTCCATGTCCCATATTGCGTTAGTTAGTCTATCTACTTCGCTCATATTTCGATTCTCTATTTTGAGTTTACTGTGTACGGTGATTGGTTCATTTTCTATGTCTTACTTAAGCATAAGCACAGAAGCTTGAAGCTTGTGAGCTTTTAATTTTACGTCTTACGTGTTATGCTTATGCGAACGCTCGTGAATGAGTTCGCTTATGGACGTATTACTAACTTTTTTGTTAACGCCATGCTTATGTTTATGTTTGAATGGGCCTTAACAACTGCGATCCCAGCAATGGATCGCGAGGGATCTTTTCATCATCTTCCTTGTCCTGTCGGCTACCCAAACAAGCACATGCACTTACATGAATTACAGTATCACTCATGGAGAGAGCGTATAGGTGGTATGAGGCGGTGCCTCGTTGGCGGAGATATCTGAAGGCAAATATCCCTGCTAACCAATGTGTAGTTTGCCACCAAATTTCACCATTCAGAAGGGGATGGAATCATCGAGATTGATATATTGTTAGCGATTCCGGGCGCGTTAACTACTGAGGTCATTAGTCCCGTAAGTCTAGTGCTCGTTTTCTTCGCGAGATGCCGTTGGTCTTCCCCCCTGTTTGGCGAGATACATATCGTCGGCTAGCGGGGTTTTCAACAACCAGGGGTCTCCCACCAGCGAGACACAGCCCAGATACAAGCTCAACGCTACCTATCGGTTTCCTAGTACGTGTGGTGATGTAGTGCATGTTAGTGTGTATGTAAATGGTGGATAGAACGAGGAAGAGGAAGGAAAGACCGCGCGCGATCCGTGGCCCTTTTATTAGGGTATTGCTCCGGCATTCGGCTGCTAGTAATTGGAGAAACCACGGAAAACTACCGATCCGAGCAGCCAGCCGCTAGGAGTCTCCTCCAGACAGCGTCTGAATACGACCTAGTTGACCAACTAGTGCCGAAAATCCTGTCACCGTTGGGGTTCGATCCTAGAACCTGCCAGTCAACGAGACCCTGAGCCATCTCTCCTGGTGGAATCATCGCGAGAAACATTCACTATACTAAAGGGACTAATGACTTCAGCACCTGATGAGCCTGGAAACAGTCAATCAACCTTTTGCTCTCCGTTCCGCTCCGGCCGTTGTGGACACAGTTCTTTGACGCTTCTCGCCGTGGCGTGACTGAGCGGCGCGGAGCCGGCTGGCTGAAGGGTGATGGGTGGGGAAAGGGAGAAGGAGAGGGGGGAAGGGCCGGCGGAAGTGAGAGACGTGCGCGCGGAGGCAGGCGCTGAAGCGAATAGATGAAGGCAGATGCGCCGATGCGTGTATTGGGCGGAAGTCGCGGCAAATTCGATAATGGGGAGTAAATGAAAAAATCGGGGAAACTCCGAAACCGAGTTTTGTATAAACAAGTCGCGAATTGCTATTGGAGGTTAGGGAGCAAGTATTGCGGTCTCTGCAGTGGAGGTTCCAGGGTTTGATTTACGACGGTTGCAGATTTATCACGTTCGCTTCAGTAACAAATACTTAAAATCGTAAGAACCTTCTTTTCGGGAACAGACAGCAATGATGATACATGCAATTGATATAGTCTCATAATATAGTAGAGACAAATGAACGCATGAAAAGTTCCTATTCGCGTTTAAAAGGTCTTTTACGATGTAGTGACGCTCACTCAATTTTTTTCTTGTTACCACAGCGATTGTCATTTCACGCTAACTTAGCAGGCTCTTTCCAGAAAAGTTTGCAAGCTCAACTTTTTACTTTTTGAACTCGTTATTAGAACTTCAACTATTAAGGAAAGTCGTTTTCCGCTTTACGAGATTCCTCTTTCTAGGACTATGATTATGGGTTAATGTGCACGAAAAAAGACAAAAAGAACACAGAAAGCCGTGCTTTGAAAACGAAACAAGAAGATAACGAGTTCAACAATTTCCTCAAATATAACTGACAACTGAGTAGCTTGTAAAAGCCCAATTATGCTTCTTCAATATTATAATATAATTCTTGCTCATACATTTTTTTATCTATCGTACGTCTTTGTTTCACTTTAAGTTTCCAACATAATCTATAGGAATATTTTGCGGTGTTCGAGTGTGAGATTCTAGAATTGAAATAATTAAGTTCAAATATTGTTTCTTTACTATATTAAATGTACTTAATATGCAATATGCGCATTGTGTAACAGTTGCAAACATTCATTTATTTAATTAATTGTAATAGTATTTGACGTTTTTCGGGAAATGAAAGTGACGGACAATATTAACTTCATCAACCATTAATTTTTTTATCAAACTACATAACTTTATATAACATTACGCCTGATACTGAGTTTATAACGTATGTATACTGACGTACAATAAGCCTAACAATATTACGATATTTTGTTCCCAACTTACCGCCAATCCGAGAGTTCGCAATACAAAAAAAAAATCCTCCACTAAAGCCTACGCTGGAACAAGCAATTTGGAGCGCTGGAAAGTGAATACAATGGACGAATTTCGTTGTTTGGCCGTGCCCCTGCGCAGCGCGAAGCGGCTGCGAGCGAAGAGAAACAAGCGAGGGCGAAGGGCGGGCGGGCGCGAAGTCAAAGGCGGGCCCGCGCCGGGCGAAATAATAAAGAGCGGCGCGCGCCAGCGATCGTGGCGGAAAACTGCGTTAATCTTATTGAATCCCGGACCGCAAACGCTCCGCCTGCCACGACCGCTCGCAGCATGCTTTCGCCCGCCTCGCCCTCAGCATCGCCTCCACCTCGTCCTTCCGTCTCGCCCTCAAGCATCTCCCCGGGCATACCCTCGCCTCCGCCTGCCACGACCGCTCGCAGCACTGCTTCTGCTCGCCTCCGCCCTCCGTCCGCCGCCTCTGCCCTCCTCTCTGCTCTCCGACCATCGCCCTTCGCCTCCGCTCTCCGCCCTCCGACCTCCGCCTCCGCCATCCGCCCTCCGCTCACGCCTCCACCCGCACTCCAGCCGTCGCCCTCAGCCCCAACCACCAGCCATCGCCTCTGTTCTCCGCACCCGCCTCCCGCGTTCCCCTTCCCTCAGCTTCAGCCATCCTCAACCGGTCGTCGCTCTCCACCTCCAATCATCGCCTCCATCCATCACCCTCCAGCCACCGCCCTCCGCTGCTATGACGCGCTCACAGCACTGTTTCGCCCGTCTCCGCCCTCCGTTACCGGCTCTCTGCCCTCGCCTCCGGTCATCGCCCTCCGCCCCGCTCCCTGCTCTCCGTCTCCGCCCTCCGTCCCGCCCTCCGCTCCACGCCTCCGGCCCGCGCCTCCGGCATCGCCTCTTCCCCGCCTCCACCGCCTTCCGCCTCCTCACCCGCCTTCCACCCTTTCTCTCGCCCCAACCTCCCGCCTCCGGCTTCCGCCCTTCACCTTCCGCCTCGCCCTCCACCATTCGCCCTCCGGCATTCCTCGCCATCCGCTCTTCGTTCATCACTCCGCTCACACCTCCATCCCGCTCTCCAGCGTGCCTCCAACTCCGCTCCACCTCCCCTCGCCTCCGCTCCGCCTCCGCCCTCCGCTCGCCTCCGCCCTCACGCTCACGTCCGCCGCTTTCTCTCTCTTGCCCACCTGCTATACTGTGGCTCCGCCTCGCACCTCCGCATGCGCTGCGCCGTCCGCCCTCCGCCCTCCGCCCTCCCTTTCTGCACCCGCTTGCCTTCGTGCCTTCGCACTCGCCCTTACCTGTGGCTTCCGCCCTCGCACCTCCGCACCGCGTCGCCTCCGCCCTCCGCCTCCGCCCTCCGCCCTCCGCCTTCCGCCCTCGCCTCCGCCCCTCCCCTCCACCCTCCGCCTTCGCTCTCTGCCCACCCGCTCTACCCTGTGTCTTCCGCCCTCGCACTCCGCCATCCGCGTGCCGCCCTCCCCCTCCGCCTCGCCTCGCCACTCACCTCAAGCCTGCCGCCGCTTCGCTCTCTGCCAAGCCCTCTACCCTGTGGCTTCCGCCCTCGACCCTCCGCCATTCGCCTGCCGCCCTCCGCCCGCTGCCCGTCTCCCTCCGCCCTCCTCTCACTGCCCATCTCCCACTCGGGCGCTTTCAAGCTGGCTGCTAGCGCTGTCAAAGACGCCGGTCGCTCCACGCGCTAAAGCGCCGTAAGGGGGGAGGTGCGTCAGTGAGAGAGCCAGTCAGCGGTTGAGCTGGGCTGTCAGACGAGGCAGTGAAACTGAGAGGATATGGGCGGATGACAGATGGGAGTGATTTGAAAGTGGAAGGACATGGTGTGAATAAGTATTTGTTCCCCAACACGATAACCGTTATGGTCATTAGTCCAATATTCTCCGGCTAAAATTTTTTCTAGGCGAGTTCGTAGGAGCGGGGGGGGGCAGCACTGCTGTCCAAATTGAATTTTAGAAATTGAAACTTGATATTGAACAACATCTCCTAACTCACGGAGTGTGGGAAAATTTTAATCGGAGAATAAGATATAGTGCATGTTATACCTCGAGATGCCCTCCGGCCTTGAACCTCCGCTCTCGAAAGTTGAGATCAGGTGCCGATGAACACGTTTGAAGCGAGGCACCACCCCAGCCAGGCTATCGGCTGGTCTCCTGATGTCAGTGGCGGTGTATTCCACGTGTGTGTGTGTGTGTGTGTGTGCCAAGGTGAGAAAAAGAGATAAGAATTGGGAAGGAAAGATGGCGTGCGGTCCGTGCTCTATTCTTTAGGATAGTATTCTCGTATTGACTGTAAAACTGGTGTTGACAGGACAAACGATGGAAAACAATCAAAGCTGTCGGCTGCTAGAATTCCAGAAAAAGAAGAGGACGGGAAGCGCAGGGTAAAGCGTAACACGTAGGATGTTAACTTAAAAGCGTGCAATATTCAAGCTTCTGTACTTATGCCTAAGTAATACATAAGAAACGAACCAATCACATTACGTTAACTCAAAGTTAAGAATCAAAATGAATTTGATATACGAACTAACGTCCTATGGGACACAGTCTATATTTCGAAATCGATTTTCATATCCAACGAATAGTGAACTAGAATATCTCACAGCCAATAAAAACTCTCATTTTGCTTACGTTTATGTTAAGACATTGTGAATACTTCAGTCAACCACATACGTTCACGATTATATCTATGCGTTATGCTTATGTGTACGTTTCCATTTGCGAATGAGCCTTGAGGGTGGGGTATGGGGGCTGGAGACTGCGGGCGGGGGCGGGACGGAAGCAGGGCAACCACAGAGACGATTGCAGGTGCTGCGGGGAGAAATGCGTCGCAGCGCAAAGGGATGGTGGGGCTAGGGGAAGGACGGAGGTGGATGGAGGTGATGGACGACGGAGGGTAGACTGGATTGACATGAGGGTGAACTTGAAAGGGAAATGGGGTGCTCCATAATCTCGCAATCCAAAGAGACCAAGACTGTGTGCATCAAATTAATTGAAATAAAGAGATTGTGCAAAGCAGAACTCTTCAAAACAATTGAACAGCCAATAGTGAACAAAATAATTATTATTGACCACGGTTGTTTTAAAGTTAATAACATAAAGTTTCAATAACTACTTGCCATAAATACAAAAAAAAAATATTTTTATTGCTAGTGATTTAAATACAACTAGAAATAGATATTGTGATTTAAAAACACAGGAAATTCGTATTGTCGCAATGCCCTAAACACAAATATAGTTTAAGGAGCACGCTTATTCGTTATGTCCATGAAAATGTATTTATTTTACCAAGTAAGGTGTGGTTAGAAACGAGGGAGGTAATTTGAACATGCATCGTTGCCATCACACATGTATCAAACCTCATGACGGCAAAATATACAC
Organism: Gryllus bimaculatus; assembly: GCA_017312745.1. Lineage (NCBI taxonomy): Eukaryota > Metazoa > Arthropoda > Insecta > Orthoptera > Gryllidae > Gryllus > Gryllus bimaculatus. The sequence goes on along the minus strand of BOPP01000041.1, from coordinate 2,200,784 downwards.
ATATCTGTAGTCAAAACCGAAGGAAAAGAGAAAGAACTCAATATACTTTCATTCTCAGTAATCGGCCCGTTCCGTGTGATTATGCGCGCTAAACACCAGTGCAGAATTAGTTGAAATTAAGTTCGCTATGCGAAAATTTGGTCATGCGACTTTTGCATATGAGATGTATCTCCAATTAACAAATAATAAACATGTTTGATCCTTCTAAAGTCACTAGAAGTTTATAACATTTATTCTGACGCACCTGTATCCATTAACTTCTCCAAATCATTCCCCCGTGACCGGTAAACCCGCTTCCCCCTGCCACACGTGCGCACCTCAGAGCGGCGGCGCAGCGGTCCGGGAGCAAACAGGGCCAGAGCGTCTGAGGTGGCGGCCCCCCTGCCCCCTCCCTTTCACCACAGCGGTGCGCCGCCTGCTGCTGAAGGGCCCTCAATGGTCCCCGGCCGCAAGCCACGGCGCACACGGGCGGGGCCCAACGCCACGCGAAGCAGGCGCGGCAAACGCCGGCCCCCTTCAAACACACCCTCCCCCTGCCGCTGTGCCCCTGTGGCAAGCGGAACTGGGTCGCCTGCGACCCCGGGTCGGGCGCGCCGCTCAGACGGACCCACCGGCTCAGACGGAGCCAGTCGGGCACGTTGGTTTAGGGTTCATAGCTCTGATGCGTTCTGCAAAGGCACGGCCGCGCTCCTTATGCCCAAATGTCTTTGAAGTAACAGGTTGTATAATAAAAACCCTGATTGCAAACATTTTGTTTCTACAAAACAAATAAGACTTTAAATGTATAAATTAAAAGCATTTGAAATTCTCTTGATTTTGCGTATTTTCTCATTATATTCATCTGAAAAATGTAATGTGAGAGCAAGGGATATTATCATCAGTACGTTTGATAACAGCTATCTCTTTAAACAACAAAATCTGGCAGAGAAGTGTTTTTAACATCATATATTCATTTAAGTTCTATTACTCCTAATCATGGGATATTAATCACACACACAACGTATATATTTATCTTTATTTTCAAAACACTTCTCGAATTACCTCTGGTAAATCTCACCAGCAGCATTTTTACATATAAACCCCTTCCTGAAAACTTCCCATTCAGCATTCTTCCTTCATCTCCGACTTCATTTTCCAACATTTACTTCCGTCTCTCAGCCGTTCACTGTACCTTGTTCGCGTAATGCCGTAGCCCCCACGTCGAACGACGTTCTCATCGAGCTGCCCTGGGCTCCCACGGCCTGACGCCGGGCCGAGCAGTGCTTGCACAGCCAGGGCTTCACCGTTAATACCGTTGGTGCGTCATAGTCGTCTAGAGCACGCGTCCCCGCCAGCGCATAGCCGGGATTACGATTGTGGAAGTCCCTCCGCTGGCGACCGCGTCGCCTCCTGCCCAAATGTAAGCGAACCAACCACTGTAAGGGATGCGGAATGCGACATAGTACGAGTGGCGAGTTCGGGGATGTTGAGGTTGGAAGTGGCGTGATGTAGCATGGCTTGACGTACGTGACTTGACGAGATGTGATGTGCCGCGGGGTGACGTATGGGTTGTGTTACGACGTCGTGAGTTGGCGACCGCGTCGCCTCCTGCCTGTTCACGCCAACCACTGTAAGGGAGGCGGAATACTACATAGTACGAGTGGCGAGTTGGGTGATGTTGAGGTTGGAAGTGGCGTGATGTAGCATGGTGAGCCACAGGGTTCGTAAATGAGGCACGGCAAAACGTGGGTGGCGGGGAGATGTAGAGTGGCGTGCTAAGTCATTGATTGGTGACGTGGCAGAGTCTGGCGTTACGTGACCTGACGAGATGTGAGGTGACGCGGGGTGACGTAGTGAGTTGTGTTACGTCTTAAGCCTTATGGTGACGTGTTGTGACGTTGTGGTATGACATAGGAGAGTGTCATGCCATAACGTACCGAGGAATGGCGTGTAGAAAAAAGGCGAGATGTGGAGTGGTGTGGCAAGACGAGGACTGCTGAAGACACAGTATGCCAGGGTCTTCCTCGTCACTGTGAGGTGACGTGATGCGGTATAGTGTGACGAGGCGAGGTATGTTACGTATCGTATCATTTTGTTTCATGTGACGTATCTTGATGTGCCAAGGCGTGGCGTGTAGGAGCGTGGAGTGGAGTGATGTAGCGTGAACCCAAAAGTAACGTAGTGAAATGGACGTAACGTGCTGGCCCGTGATATGACGAAATGTTGCTTAGGAAGTCGTGTCATGTCATTAGTGTCTTCACGAGGAGTGTCATAGCCTGACGCCGCTGGGCAATGTGTGGCGAAGGTGAAGAATAGCGTAGCAGTGCTGAAGCGTCGCCAGACGTGTCGGAGATTGACGGCCTATGACGAAAAAGGACAAACCGAGGCACACCGAGGCACAGAATGGTGAAGTGTGGTGGGTATGGCGAAGTGTGGAGTGGCATAACGGGGTGTTGCTCTAGAGCTATGTGCAGCGAAACGTGGGGAGAGTGGCTGATAATAGCTTGGCGTGGAGGAACGTGGAGGGTAGTGGCGTGAAATGGCGGTGCAAGGGAGTCCGAGAGGAGTCAGTGTTAAAAATGATGGATCGTTGCGTTAATATTTGTGGTAGAGTAGTTCATGTAAGTGTAAATGACTATGAGAGAAGATAGGGTGATCAGGGCTGTCCGGGTGACGCCGCGTCAAAGGCTGAGTTGCCGACGTTTCGACTATCCTGTCGTGGTCTTCCTCAGGGCTGGTATGGTTCGCATACCAGCTCTGAGGAAGACCACGACAGGATGGTCGAAACGTCGGCAACTCAGCCTTCGACGCGGCGTCACCCGGACAGCCCAGATCACCCACATGACTCTGGTCGCGGAAGCCTACGACTTCATGAGAGAAGATTAGAACAAAGAAGAAAAGCGAAAGATTGCACGCGGTCCAGACTCTTTGTAGAGTACTGCTACTAGAATTAATCGGAGAAACCATGGCGAGCTATTAGAGCTCTCTTTTCTTTCAGGCAGCGCAATGCTCACTTTGACCCTGCTGAACATACATCTAGGGACGAAAATTCGCCATAGTCTCACTCAATTAATAAGATCTCTAGTTCACAGTCTCTGGAGAGTCAGCAGCTCTGAGCTAAGTTAGTCGGTACGTGCAACCAGAGAAACTGCACAGATCGTTTCCAATAACATGTTTCTTAACCTAGTAATGAGTTTTTACATTTATGCTATTCTTGTCCAGAATCGAAACTTAAAGAAAAAAGATAAATGAAGAGAAAACTAACAGGTAATGTAAAGAAGTAATAACTAGAATATCGCAGTTGCCTTGAGTTACACCTTTGGCATTTATGAACTATGTTCAAGAAATTTGCCGTGTGTCTGCCAGTGCAAGCGTGTATATTTGTAAGTTTTACATTCCTCGTGACACCAACGAGGTTGAATTGTATACCTCCAATCTAATTTTATCTTTACGATTTAAAATAATTATCAGGATGACTAACACCATAACTGGCCTAATCGAAAATAATATTAAAATACTTATATTAAAAGTTATATACAAACTATATTGAAGTTATATAGTTATATAAAAACTATATTGAAGAAACTATACTTTTCATTCCTTAGGATGTAACGCACAATATTAAAATCTTAATTTTGATTATCATCGTTGTGAATCTCGTATCAAATGGAAATATCATTTTCAAAGAACTGTGTTTTGCAAGGAAAGATGATAGATTCTTTAACAGCTTACAAGATTATAAAATTACAAGAGCACAAAACTCATTTCCTTTAGAGTAGCATGAGAATCTGGCCAACGTAATGTGATTTGCACAATAACATTATTTTGGTGTATATATTTTATAGCAAAAGATGCTACGCATCGAGATCAGATACAAATGTTTGAGATACTGCAGGCATTGATATGATTTTTTCTTCTATTTCATTTCTATATTGAGGTTCAAATTAATGTGATATATTGTTTCATAATAATGCATCTGCACCTCTATTATAGTATTTAGTACTTGCAAATTTGTACAATGCAAGTTACAATCCTTATTCTCCTGCTATTGCCTCTCACATTGGAGTTTTCCTAAATTAGAACAGTTTTCGTAATATCATGTCATGTATTCGGAAGAATAATATCGATTTTGTTATATACGTATATACTATTATTTGTTACGCAAAATATACATCACGTAATGCGGAGATATTCTTAGATTTTAACTTCGTGATAAACCAAATACAATATAGGTTATTAAAATATTTTTTTGTAATCCAGTCCTTTATACGTTTACTTTGTAAATGTATAACGAGTAATTTTTTAAGGCTTGTGTAAATAACGGACCATTTGCATGTATGTAATATGCGTCGTTCACTTCTAGCCCGGCAAAAACAGTTCATTTCTGCCTCTGCTGTAGTTCAAACAAAATTTTCAATTTATTTGAAAATTTTACACCTCACTTCAAATCAGTGAACAGTATAAAAAGCAAATGATATACAAACGCACGGTTCACTTACAATAACGTCAAACAATCAAAGCAATGCATATCTTTGATTCGTGCAATTTCCTAGTGATTTTCAATCTGCATTTCCAGCGCAACGAATAGCGCGATATTTTTGTGAGCTACCGAACCATTCTCTACTTTCCGGTGCAAATGTGAGTTTTCCTGGGATTTCGATAAAAAGGATGTGAAAATGACTTTCAAAAATCTCTGTATTTAGATAGAATACACCTGTATCAATACAAATAAATCGTTTTACAAACTAGGGCTTTATTTTTATTTCAGAATTCAATACATTTCATGATTTTGTGATCATGATTTACGAAAACCATTAAAGCATTCCTAACATAACGATTCATTCTAATAGAATTGTTAACACAATGTAAAAGTTTATCATATAAATCTGAAAAATACGTGCATATTAAATTTGAGTTTCGTAAGTAATCTCTTTTTGAAGCCGATAGACTAGTACGTTGCATGGGACGTTTCCAAAATATTTCTCTTGAACAGGTATTTAAGCCCTACATAATTTCAAAATGCGTGTAACATCTTAATTGCTCAGTTGAAACCTGTTTTTACTCATTTATATAGATTATCATTCAAACACATAAGAACCAAAGACACATAATGCGAGGAGCATCTACAAAATGCCAGACTATTAAAGCACTTAATATGCCTAGTTTAAGCGTTCAGCGGCCGTGTGTTTATTAAATTTGCTAGCGCCTTCAAAGGCTATAGTTACACCCTAGAGAAAAGGCAAGAGTTTTCAGTATTTAAGATGTCGGCTGTGAACGTAGATTGAGACAGACACTATAGAAAATAAGCCAGCACCCCCGGCGGCGCTTCCAAAAATAGATTGTCATATTTCAATGGCATTTATTTCAATTCACAAGAAGATTTGCTTCCTAATTCACGAATAAAATTAACACAAAAGGTGTTTAACAATACATCTGGTGTAATCGAAACAGGGTGGTATTCTCAAAAAATTTCCGTTTTTTTACAATCCTGTTTTGGCTATTCAAAAGCTGTGATATGTCAATCATAAGATGGGATGTGGAGTTAAAGCACGCACTACACTAATATAATTAATATTTCATGCATTATAAAACTCTATTGGACGTAGTTACATCTTTGAAATAATCTTGCAAATAATTTTAACAAAATCCAAACATTTTACCACACAAGTTTTGTCATCAATATAATTCCCTTGGCAATGTGGTATTAGAACCCAAATAGATAAATAAAAATAAATTTCTATTTTTGTTACATTATCTCCATCATTGGCACGAAATGTCCAGGTGGAAGACATGATTAGAAAGAGCTGAATGAGTCTCATTTGATGTCTTTCCCTCGAAGTCTCATAATCGCGCTGCAGTTGACTCAGATGTCTCGTTAGAAGCAACTCTCCTCATGTTCCTTCCATGAGGTCGCCCTCGATCTGCAATCGGACCTTCACCAACAACCACGCCTGCCACCAGGAGCAAGGGCCCTCCAAAATTCATATATTTATATTCCATTTTTTTTAAAATATGAAATAACAATAAATTTGCCTCTTTATTACATCACGTTAAGCCTTTAGCACAAAATATGACAGAACAAAATGTCAATAACACGATTAACTAGGACTGAATGAGTGGCGGTCGATGTTTTCTCCGAGAAGACATATCATCGCTCTGCTTTGCGTGTGACACGACTCAGATGCCTCGTTTGAAGCACCTCTCCTCATGTGCCTTCGATGATGTAAGCGAGTCGCCCTCGATCTGCAATTGCACGTTCATCCACAACCACGCCTGCCACCCGGATCCTTCAAAATCCAAATATTTATATCCCACATTCTTCAAAATGAAATAAAAATAAATTATCTTTTTATTACATCACGTTAAGCCTTTAGCACAAAATATAATAACGGAGTCGAAATGTCAAGAACATGATTAGCTAGGGTTGAATGAGAGGCGGTCGATGTTTTCTCCGAGAAGACATATCATCGCTGTGCTTTGTGTGTGACACGACTCAGATGTCTCGTTTGAAGCACCTCTCCTCATGTACCTCCGATGAGGTAAGCGAGTCGCCCTCGATCTGCAATCGAAGCTTCACCGACAGTCGCGCCCGCCGCCCGCGGCGAGGGCCCTCCACACCCGGGACGAGACGTCCTCTCGGCGGCCGCGCGCACCTGTGTCACCGGGGCTCGAACCCGCTTCTCCGGCGGCGAGGGCGGTGTGGAGAGGGCGCTAATTGAGCGCCGCCCCTCGGCGGAGGGTGGCACCGTCCCCACCTGCACGGAGGGTGGCACCGACCCCACCTGCGCGCCCGGCGCGCCTCGCGGCCGCACCCGCTAATGACCCCGCTATATTAACCCTGTGGTACGCCTATGTCGCAGCCGTGCAGCGCAGCGCTCGCGCTGAGGTGAGATGTCGCTCGTGATTGGAATAATGACGACGCGGACGTCAGTGCACGAGCGTCGCTTTGAAACGTAGCATTCCACCTCACCCTCATGACATTCTTAGTTTGCCTTAGTTAATATTAAATGAAAGGAGATAAACTTCTGTGTAATAGTTCATGAAGCAACTGTTGAAATGAATTATGACTTAAAAATTGTATAAATTAGTCGACAGTTTAATCCTTTTTTCTATGTAATACCACACCCCAAGGTTTACATATTTTAAAGAAGAAGTTATAGTCAATGGAGTAAATTTTCAACCATTTGACATATATTTGAGACATTAGAAAGTTCAGTCAATACATTTATTGGAGGAAATCCATGTCGGAACATTCCCTCATCCTCTGTCTGTCAGTCTTTCTCTCTGTCTCTCTCTCACATACACACAGAAGAAATTGCAGAAATTTGAAAAACAAAGGACGTTCATAATTACATTGTTACAAAATTATCAATTGTTAATGAATGGAAATACTTGGGCGAGCACCTTGCACAAGATTTGTTAACCCACATTATTTTTTTTTAAATTGTACGTTGCTCACATGTTGGTCAACGCGGCAGAAACCTAAATTATGTTATTTAACTTGCTTTATTTTAGTAAACTAAAAGTAATACTTATATAAGTAATGTTTACCTATTTTTCAATACTTTGTTGCAACAAATTTAATGAACAGGTACATCTAGAAGTTCAATATATTTTTAACTCACTCCACTGCCATTTACACGTTACAAAACACACCAATTCTCAATTTATATTGGTGCTTATTAGAATATATTATGTATCGTAAAATTTGTGTTTTTACTGTCTCCCTTTACTTTGTAGGAAGAACAGCTATTGTAACCAGAAAACGGTGATTTTCTTGAAAGGAACAACACATTAACGGCTCGTGGTGCCAAAAAGAGTTAAGACACCTTGTTTCTATATGCAGTAAATTACAGTAAAATATCTTGAGAGACCTTGAAATCCAAAATTCGATTAAGGGCAAAACGTCTGTCCGACAACGTTTATCTGCGGTCAACACAAGCGTCTAATTCGGCCAAACGCTTTTCACCGAAATTGATATTTTCCATTAGATTTAAAAGAACTCGAGACTGCGAGTTTGAAACGGATATTTAGATGTTTGGAGGTTCTTTACGTAAAGCTTGAACACTTTTAAAATTTTCTCAAAAAAAAATTACTGAACTTAATCTTCGAATAGTGTAAAAACATCTCTTAAAAGAATAGCTAAGGAACTTTTCGTTGAAATTCTTGATTTAAAATATTGAAATAGTTATAAATATTGCGAAATATTTTTTAAGGAGTGTCACCACTAGTTATTGCATATTAACACTTTTAAATGCCCGGAATCAATGTGTCTAAATACTTTGTTGTTATTTTGGCAAAGTTTATAGAAGTAGGATTTATGTTGGTGTACGTTAATAAAATTAGAGAAAAAGAGCGGGGAAGCTAAACAATAGAAGTAAGATATAAAGGATCACAGGGACAAGATATTTTACGAGATGTAAGAATCAAGACATGAAATGTATTAATATAATACAATGTTACGTGGAAGTCTGGAATATATGTCGTAAAAGAACGAAGAATAATGATACATTATGGCAGGATATATGCAGGATAATCGTTTTTTACACCCAGATTCAAATCCCATAAAGATTTTGCAAAATAATTATTGAACATAATAAAATCGGAAATTGTTTATTTCCGTTTCATCTATCATACTATTCTAGTATTATTCGTTTTACCAGTATAAACGGTTCATCGCATAACCATTGTTTCTAAGCTATCCTTTGCTAACACTTACTAAGTAAATCAATAATCACAGTATTTTTAAAGTAGATGAAACCTTAAGACAGTTATTTAAATCATTATCCAAGAACGTTCATTTTATGTGTTATTATTTGAAGATGTGATGGTAATTCTAGGTGACGTCCCGTCGCTGTGTGTTGTGCTTTGGCAGATCGCCCTGATCGTCACCAATTACGTCTCATCTCCTGGCATCCGCCATGTTGACAACTATCATCGACCTTCGGACATTACGTACGGCATGCCAACTAGTCACGTCCCATCTCCTCCGCTATGCGTCACAAATACGCCCCTTCTCAATCCTCACATTCTCCCTGCCATCTTCATGTCCGACGTCTTCTTATCACGCATCGCAGTGAACTTAACATAATAGATAAAAATCAATATTTGTTTTGTTTATTTGTTCGCATTTTATGCACTGACGCTTTATGTTTATCCGATTGCGATAAAACTTTGTCAACTTATTGCTCGCACTCGCGCAAAGGGTATATAGAACAATGGTAACAGGCGGATGTCTGTTCATATAAACGCAACATGGGGTGTAGTTGATTATAATTTATGCATTTATGAATCAAGCGCCTCTGAACTGAAGCTCTACGCAACCCGTTGCACCCTCGAGAATTAAGCGCGTCTTCAGTGCATATTCTGTCCCTGCGATTGTGAAATATCGGTCGGTATTGTTACTTGAACGTTATCTCTGACAAGAAAATAACTTTTTGAAAAAAGTGTCACAGCGAATGCATGCCCTTATTTGAGGAATAACGTTTTAACTACAGGATAATTGACAATCATGTCCAAAACAGACCATAAAAGAAACACACGTTCACGACAAAGTATTTCATCTAGTAAAATGTATGCAGAATGTAGAGTAAAACGTGATTAACGATCACGTGACCAGTAGCGTGTGAAGTGAAGTACAGTGCAATTGCGAAGCATTGCCGGTTGCACTACTTGTTAATAAATCCGCTCCCTGAAGTATCCGATGCTCTTATCATTTGCGAACCCTCCCATCATGCCACTCATCCACAAAAGCTTTCATCTCATTCGTCTCTTTGGCGTGTTCGTGAAAAACGAATGTCAATTTAAGTGCTTAATCAGACGTCCGAATGTCCGTGCCATTTCAAGTGCAACGGAGTCACTCGAAACACTCATCAAACCACTTCCCGTTGAAAGCCCTCTGCCATATTATCAGATGGTCACCTCATCAGAAGGGCTAGAACGAATTATTATCAACACAGATTTTTGTAGACGTGCATGTGACTTGGATGATCTTGTAGAACAATAACTATCGAAATTGCATCTCATGTTTTATTACATTTAAAAGAATTTACTTAAAATATCATTTTCACATCTAAGCATTTTAAAAGAAAAGGTTATATCAATAAATATTTAATTTCGGTTAGAAAGCGAACTTTTCACTTACATTGTTTAATATATTCATCAATGCTACTGAAAGACATTGTTTAATTCTGTCGCATATGGTTTCTTTGGCACTAAGTATTTTAATGGTTAAGATTTAGGGGACATAATATCTTAAAATGCTACTTAATTATTATCATACAGTTTAAATTATTTAATACTATATTTCATGTAATATTTTGCATTTTAAAGTGTCTCATAAATATTAAAAAATATATTCTACTATAAGCTAATTTATGCATATATTGTTTAGTATTCAATCGTTCATCATTGACTCTTGCAAAAACTTCGTATTTTATGTAAGACATTGTTTTAAACAACGTAATGGCTTCAACTTCGAATGGTCACGCTCTCTACTGTCGTGCGTGTATTCTTGTAGAAACGATTTTGTGGTTGAGTAAACATTTAATTATGGCTTCAATTAACAAACAAAAATTCCTAAACGAAAGCCATTAAATTGCATTGTATATTAAATATTCAATTTCATTTTACATGAAATTGAGAATTACGAGCACTTCTTAACATTTGGGATATGAAGAGGATACAGCAAATAGATTACAACTCCGAAATACACAATCATGTTCAGAATGGCGTCATTTTGTGTATTGCATGCTAAAGTATATAGATTTAAGACCTTCAAAACAAAGTTTTATCGGCATAGTAGGCATCAATGAAGAGTTACATATGATCGAATGTGCGATGTAATTTTAAATGAAACAAAAATTTACTAGTGAAATGGATAAACTAGATTAGAAGGCTTTAAATAATCTTTCCTTTAATATTTTATTCACAATTTTGCGTTTTCTAGGTGCGTAGAACGGTTGTTTACAAGAGAAAGAGTACCCGATTTATTATTATTATTATTATTATTATTATTATTATTATTATTATTATTATTATTTCAAAGCAGAAAGATTATTATTTCTTAGCAATAAGGTCTTTCTGCTAATCTCTAAGTATTGCGTTTGAAATTAAATTTCAGCAGATGCTTTTTACTAAAGACCACACATCCTTGGAGTATCATAAAAAATCCATGAATTCTCTTGTTAATTTGACGCAATGACCCGCGCACCCTCCCTCCACGTGCAACGCATCCACTACTCGCGGTTGCCAGCGCTGCACCGCGCCACCTGATTCCCTTGTCATCGCGACACCTGCGAACTGCCCCGCCCTGCTCCTCCTCGCCACACCCCACCTCGCTCCACCTCAATCCTCTCCTTCATGCCACCCCCGCTCTTCCCTGCTCCTTCTCGCCACACCCCGCCTCGCCCCATCCACATCCACATCCGCTCCTTCATGCCACTGCCCCTCCCTGATTCTTCAAGCCACACTCCGTCTCACCCCGCTCCTCCACGCCACACCCATACGCAACCCCTCCCCTACTTCCGAAGTGCCTTGCGCGCTGTTCTTTAGGTCTCGCACACACCTCAAAATTCATATAGAACTCAAAGTCAATCAAGCAAAAATAAATTTACTGCAACTTAAGTCTATTATCAATAGAAATTCCTCACTACCGAATAACACAGCCATAATACTAATATACTATATTAAGACTCCTTTTATACGCGTACCCCATCTGGATTAATGCCGCAAAAGCTAACATTTAAAAAAAATGTAGACGAAGAACTATCCATTGAACGCATAGCCAATCATGTCAATTACCGTCCCTCTAACTTCTATTTCTCCATACCACAAATTCCCACATTAAATGCACTCAACCTCGGCTGAAATTCTACGCAACCAACCCGAATCCAAAACAAATTTCTTTTCCGTGTATTCCTGATAAAATTCGCAGAAATTGTGTATTAACAGAGATACCTGATTTGGCTTTCTCACCCATGTAATACATTAAGCTTAGTTTGTAAGTTAGTAAAAGTAAGCAAAACATGTGAATAGTATAATGTTTTACTTATTCATGTACTTATTAACAAGTAAATAAATAGAAAAAAACACCTCACACTGTTCAGAGACGCCGCTAATGCTCACAAATTGCCACTTTTCCAGTCGATTGGTTGATTCTTTTGTGTTTCGTGGTGCCACATGTTCTATAGTTATTAGTCTAGTAAATGTAGTGTACACTAAGCGAATTTTAATAAGTGTAGTTACAGGTGTGCAGCTCTGAGCAAAGGTGCACTATGTTAGTCAATACGTCAGTCACCACGACTCAAACGTAGCTCGTCCCGGACTGCTAAGATCATACTTTTTTTGTCGGAATTGTAATTTCTTCTTCCATTAGCGATACAAACCTTTGAGGATATTGGCTTTCAGAAGTACATATTGGTATTGTGGTGACTTTTCGTTGGTATTTACGTAATTGAAATACATCGAAAGCTGCTATAATAATAAACAATATTGTTGGCAATGGCGACTCATATAATAATTTCAGGAGTTCGTTCCTTTTTTTCTGTCCATTAGAACCACACAGCACTTTCTTTCATTAATCACCTTGGCATCGTGGCACGCAACAACTGTCAGCCCTATCACTTTCGTCTTCTTTTACCATTAGACTAAATAATTCTATCAGCGCTTTCTTATTTCTATCGCTTTCTTAAGACTGCCATCAGTACTGGTAATAAGATGAGGTATTTTAAACGTTGTATCATCTCTTGTGTTGAATTTCCTGATTATGATTTCTAGCATTAGGTTAAATAGAGTTCCGAATTAAACTAACAAAAAAATTAAAAACCTTTTTCACGTAGAAATGTTTCACTTTTGCACATAGTAAATTCTACTCATCTCTAGAAAGAAGTGATATATTTCAACACTAGCAATGAATTTCATCGCCATGGTTAAAATACCTTCTAATTCTAAACCCACGCTGGTCAAATCTTAACCTCAGCTTTAAAAAGCGCACAAATCCCAGCCAGCGAACGAGCGGAATCCCCGCGAGGGCGAAATGGCGGCAGATCACAAAATAAGCCCCGGCGCCAGCCCGATCGCCGCAACGAACCCGTTCCTAATGAGCGCGCTTCGGGCTTCGGGCGAAATCGAACCCGGGCTCTCGGCCGCACAGCATTAATAGCCCAGAAGCAGAGCGTGTTTTAAGCTGCAGGATTCTGATCCCCGGCTCCCCAACCAGCTGCGCCCGCCCGCGCGGGTCCGCGCCCCCGTCCCCACCCACGCCCAATTAGTGGTCTCCTCGCTCGGCCATCGTGTGTGTGTGTGTGTGTGTGTGTGCAGCTCCCCTTGTGTCACACCTCCTCGCCTGTCACCTTCCTCGCCCTCCTTTCACGACATGTTGCTCCCCATTCGCCCCTGTACACGACAATTCCCGTGTTCCTCTGTCTACTCTCCGCTTATTTCTACTCCTGCCTGACACTCATTTTCTCCCTGCCACTCATTACTCTGATCTACAAAAATAGCCTTTTTTTCTTTCGCAAAAATGAATATAACTGATTTAAAAGTTTATACATAGTTTTTACGAAATTTTTCATTTCTACTAATTTAATGTACAATGGAGGTAAATATATTCTTCAGGGTTCACTAAATAGACATACATTTTTCTGACAAATAATACGAGAATCCTTTAATATTTCTCAAACAGAAACAACAACCATTTAGATGATTCTTCGGTTCCTCCAATTCATAGGAATTGCGAATGGCATATCAAGTGTACCATTTTTTATAAAAATAAAAGTCTTATCACACAAAATATAAATTTGAGGCCCAGCTCTTTTCAACATCACCAACTTGACAGCCAAAGAAACGTTGATAACAATGTTTTGCAAGTGACATTAAATTTCGCCTTTGAGTCTTTCCAGTCAGCTCACCACAAATACAGTAGAAATTAATATCTGCATGATTAACACGCATTCATAATGAAAATACAAAGCACTAAAACACAGCTTACACAGGGCACTTTTAAACAGAAAGGTAGGAATTATATCACTAGCGACATTTGTGCTACAAGTTCATAGGCACCTCAATACTAACACATCACAATGCCAGATTAACTGATCTGAGCATGTCAAAACATGAACGAACAAGCGCAGTATTGCCTGTTGGTGTTTTAGCATGATACATTTTTTGTAAGTAATAAACACTTTACACGTTTATAGGGTGTTTCTATGCTGCTGCAATGCAAATGTTTACCTAGAAAGCATATTTTAACCCAACTTTAGAGTACGTGTAGTGGCTTAGCTAATAGGAATATGCAAGTATTTTTTAGACAAAATATGTTTAAAAGTGTCTCAGGAGCATATTTTCCACGTTTCAACGATTCGTTCTCGAACATCCTGTAAAAGGAAAAAGGTTCCTATGACAGATGAAAGAAAATTTAAAATCAGATTTTTTAATGTAGTTGACACAAAAAAACTTGCCTGATGAAAAAATTCTGAATACATATCTCAATTCAGTATGGAAAAACTCTGTAGAATCACTAATAAGATTTCTTGCAATGAATCCCTTCACAAGCAGTGCTAGGGTTGCCACCTCTCCGGTTTTAGACCGGAGACTCCGGTTTTGAGCTTCATCTCCGGTCTCCGCTTTTGAAAAAATTATCTTTTTTTTTTTCAATTTCAACTACTTCATTTTTTTACAAAATTTAATAGATTTTTCAAACTTAAAATTTAAAAGCTTTTCTCTATTTCATCAGAAATTCTGTCCTTTCCTTCTTCATGTAGAAAGATAAAGAGCAGTAACATGAAAATTGGTCTTGCGATTCTTCGTGTTTATTCGTCTCGGCTGTCTCTTCTTTTCTACGCAATACGCTAACTTCGGAAAAAATTTTATCTTATCCCAGTAAGCAACGCTCCTGTTGAGAGGATTTTTTCGATAATGTTTAATGTTTGGACCGATAATCGAAACAAATTAAAACTAAGCGTCGTAAAATCTGAGTTATCTGTAAAATTGACCTACGACTTGACTTGTAATCAATTCATTGATTTTCTTAAAAAACCTGAGCAAATATCTCTGCTAAAAAAGGTCTGAGCAACGAAAAGTATAGCTGGAAAAAGGAGAATGTTAGCAAAGTAATACTATTTTGAATAAATGTTAAACATTTATAGATCACTAGAAACCAAAGATATGTAAATATATTTTAAAGAAATAAATAAAAGTCTGCGTCAATTTCTTTTTAGATTTCAGTAATTACCCCCCCCGGTCCCAGCGGTCTCCGGTTTTCTGGAATTGGCAAGGTGGCAACCCTAAGCAGTGCCTTCTCATATATTACTCGCCCATTCATCTTCTTGCTCATTTTCTCTTAACATTTATCTGCACCGACCGTTTATTTCCTTTCTCTCCCATCATCAAGCCCCTCTGCGTCTCACCTTCCCCCTTTCCTTTCTCCCTCACACGTTTCTAACAGTTTCTCTGACCGCCCCCCCTCACCCAGTACACACGAATCCATTTCCGTTTCGCCAATGCAATCTTGAAAGTGAGTGCAGCAACCACAGCCACCGCATCACCGGTCGAATGAGGCAAAGCAAACGACATTACACGTTTGCTGATAGAAAACGATGGCGGGCTAAACTGCATTCTCAATTGGCAGCGGTTTGAATGGAAAACGATCGAATAGCTACTGAAACATAGTTAAACGATATATCTAACTTGCGAGCTAGGTGTTAAATTTTTGTTGCGTTTTTTAAATTCTTAAAAGTAACGTTACATAAAAATCTCGTTGTTTGGAAGATTGTGTGTGGGGGAAAAAGTGACTGTACCTTTTTATGAAATATCATTACAGTTGTATCACATTGGTTAAGCGAGAGAAGTTAATAATTTAAATTTAGGTAAGAAATATTACAAATTATAACACACCAGCCAAAAAAATTGTAACATTTTACAGGGTTTTTTGTTTCAAACTAGATCATAACGTGTTTTAGTCTGTTTTCCTTTGCCGAATGGTTTACGAAATTTTAAGAGAAAATTAAATTTTGTTATTTTAGATATAATTTTCATTCCATTATACTAATGTAATATAAATAAATTATATACCACTCCTGGTATTTATAAAACGATGGTCGAAAATAGAGAGGAGTTATTCATAGCTCTGGTCTTCAAAAATTTAACTCCAGACAATTTTATTTTCGTACCATAAAGTTCACGAGAGTTCTGAACTTAATGTTTTAAAACTTTCTTCGCAGAGCGTAGTTATCAACTGCCCTCAAACATTTTTCACTTCATTCCAAAAAGGTTTCAAGAAATACAAGAGAGTACAATATCATGACAAAGCCTCTAAAATGTGACGTAAGTTGAAGTGAGAGAACACACTAACCCACAAACATGTCGCGCTCAAACTTCTCCAAATAACACATAAGAAACTACATCTCCTCGGGGCAGTCCATTAAAATTTTCACGCAGCCAAAAAAAAAAGAAGCTCAAACCTCGGACGCCGCCAAGAAAACAACGGCGACTCGCAGCCTTCGACGCGCCATCTGCGAACAGCGGTCGCCAGCGGGCCGGGCCGCTTCGCGTCAATATTTGAGCTGCGGCATCTCCATCACGAAGGCAAAGTTGGCCTCGCCGCGTTGAGGCGGCCGCCATCTTGAGAACTTCTAACGCAGCGATCTCACACGCGATTGCGTCGGCCATGACGGGCGCGAGCGGGCAACCGGACGGCCGGAGGTCCACTCGAAAAAAAAAATCAGGTCTCGTCTCGGCCGCGCGGCTTCCCCAACAGAGAGACCGACAATAAACGAAATCAAGACGGAGCCATTGAGACAGAAAGGGCGCGCCATATTCGTTCGACCAACCGAAATCGAACCGTTAAATTCAATCGCAGCGCGTCCGCGGGAGATGACGCCGCAGACGAGTGGGGGAGGGGGAGGAAGGTAGGAGGGGAGGGGTGCCGGGACAGGGGAGGGGGAGCGCTCGGGGTAAAGGCAAGCACCCGCCAAGAGTCTCTTTAAAGGAGCGAGGATGAAATGTCGCCCGAACGGAAGAATATTAGAGTGCAGAATGTGAATGAAACAGTCGTTTGAACCGTTTGGAGTTTAATTAATTATTTTGCAAATACATCAAATGGAAACGTAGTCTGTAATTAAAAAAAATAAAATGATTCCAATATTATTACGTACGAAGAGTAAATATTTTATTTGCGAGCGGCCTCTTCTTCGCAGAATTGCAGCCGGATGAGGTCAGCTGTGACGTAAGCAGTGTCACCGCACGGTGATTGAGAATTCAGTCGGTATGCGCAGTATGAGAATGGGACAGAATAACGCAATCAAATATTTGAATTTTTCGCTGAAACTTCTGAAAAATTGAAACTGTTTTATTGTTTTTGAATTTTTGGATTTCATGGGTATCTTACAAAACCATAGATAGCGCTCACATAACCTACCGCTGTCGGTTTTCTTTTAATTTCTTCGTGCATTGGAAATTAGTCATATGGATAGGAGATAACCTCATAATTTGTGCAGATTTGTAGTTAGACCTATAGTCTTTGGATCTGCTCTACGAAAATCGAATTGATACTTCAAGTAGATTTTAGACTTAACCAACGCCCAAGAATAACAATATGTGTAAGGTGAAAAAATGGAAGCAGCATTATAATGCTGATTCACCCCCCAATGAAAGTAATATGCACCTACCACGATATTCAAGACTGAGCTTCGGTGGAATGCACCAATCGCGTGGGCTCATGATGCCTGACTCGCGAAACAACAACAAAAAACCAAATAATATAATAATATAATAATAATAATAATAATAATAATAATAGTAGTAGTAATAATAATAATAATAAATAGCCAATCAGATGGCCGAGAACACTAAGGCAGTAGTGCCCAAGCAATCTCGGACCAAAATATCGCGTGTTCGAATCCCATCTCGGCCATGGATGTATTTGTGTATGTCTGTATATGTGTGTCGTCCTTCCACCCAGCATTATCATTATTATTATATCTTCCATACACCCAGGACTAACAATTCTGGGGTATAAAAATCGGATCTAGCTAAAATGCTGATCCCCTGATAACGTTACAAGCACCTGTCACCGAGATAATGATATTGAGCCCCGATTAATGCAGGGTGCACGCACGTGTGGTCCAAGTCGATCTACTAGCTCACAAAAATACTATTATTACTATTACTATTATTATTACTATTAATAATACTTCTATTATTACTATTAATATTACAATTATTATTATTATTATTATTATTATTATTATTATTAAAAATCAATATAATTCTTGACATGTAAAACCTGCATTCCGAACTTACTTTATGCGCGCCGACCAAAACGTCAAACGTGCCTAGAACGCCGGTCCTCCGAACGGCCAAGAATCCAAACAAAACCCGCCCTCCGCCCAAATTTCTCCCGTGCCCCGCGTAGCCCAGGGGCGGCGCGGCGTGTGATCGCCCACTCGAACACGACGCCGGCGGGGCGGCGGGTGTGGCGCGGCGTGGCGCGGTCGCTTTTATTAGCTCGTCGCAACCCGAGCCGCGACGCAGCGTCGGGTGTCGCGCGGGCGGGGGCGAAAGTGGGCGGGGCCGCCACGCCCACGCGCCGCAAAACGCCCTACACGTGGGCGGGGCGCGCGCTTCACGAGCACGCCTCGTGTGCGGCGGGTGACCGGTCAGAACACGAACCGAGCAGCTAAAAAAAAACATAAAAAACTACCTGCTGCGTTACACAGTGTATTGTGAGCGGTTTGGCAAAGGTGTGGCTGCAATAACTGGAAGGGGTCTCCACACATCGAACAGTAGTTCTGCGCATCCCCCATAATCCACCATCACAACCCATAAAATACTTAGGACTTCACCTGGACACAAAACTAACCCATACAGACATCAACATTAAATAAGCAAGAAATAAATTATTTCAACTCCGGCCACTAATCAACAAACACTGACATACACAAACTCTACAACAATGTATAAATCTATAATAAGGCGGCTAATGCTCTACGCATGTCCAATATGGACAAACGCAGCTCCCACAAATGTCAATATCCAAGTAATTCAAAACAAATTTATCAAATTTATCACAAATGCTTCCTAAATAATCAGCGTAATTCATAACCTTAGTAACCTTCATAAGTAATAAACAACTCCATTCTGAATTAAACATCAATACAATAATAGCCCATATGGCTCATATAGGTCATAATTTCCACCAAAATCTAGCACACAACCCAGCAGGATCCCATTTCAAACTACCGAAAAATCCAACCCACACTCAAATAAAAAATTGAGTCCCTTTTTAAGTGTTTCTCAAGATCTTATGCAACCATGACACATAACCCCGAGCTTCTCCCCTAGCGTATACTCTCCAATGTATAGATTAAGTTAGCTTACATATTTTAACTAGCATAAGTCGAAAAAAACATCTATAAAGAAATTATACTAAACATTGTATTCCTTCAAGATCAAATAAATATGTTTCAAAAAAGGAGTTCTATGCCGGAATTCGCGTTCTAGAAAGAGACGAACACTGCCATCTTCCTAGATACGATATGCACTACACTTACAGCACAAATGGTCTAAGCCGTTGTCGCGTAAGGAAGTACTTTCACTCATGCGACAGGTGGACACGGCCCTGGTAGAAGGGATTGAGCTGTCCACATCTTTGTTATGTTCCTGAGTACCGTATTCTTTTCAGCAATAACTAATTTGGTTTAATGATTTAATGACAATGGTTTGATTTAAAAGATGATAGAACATCGGTAGCGAACGCGCTTTGTCTACCACTCCATTGTCTACCACGCCTATTGTCTACCAATTCCAGTTGGGTAGATCTGCATTTAGAGGCACCCGAAATCTACCGGCGAGCGATCCAACAACTTGTCCGCAAGTCCCCTATAGTCATTTGTCTTTCAGAGATGTAAGGGTCTGTGAGGGCTGTTTGAAGATATCATGGCAGAAGATTTTTGATTTAAACACCTGGTGATAATCACGCTTGTGTGTAAAGCAGATAGCCAACAACTCACTTCTGGCAATCGCATCCATGATGCAGCCACACAGACTTAAATACTTCATTATTAAATTAAGTTAAATGTCTAAATTGCACGTAAACGTAAAAAAATATTGACTGACTCTCTTTCTTTACTTTACTTAGTAATTTGAGAAACATCCATTTAGAGCAGAGTATCCTTAGTGATACTTTGTTCTGAGTGAGATGGTACTCAACATTCTACTATTCCATCAGTCTTTAAAAATTTTTTTTTCAAACCCAATTCTCGTAATCTAGAATTAAATACTAAAGAAATATTTAAAACATTATTCTCGAATATCTTTTCCCATCAATTTTAGAAGGCAGTAGCACTTAATGAGGTCTCGTTTAAGTTATGTTTGCCTCTTCATTAACATCCCCCAAGCACGT
The DNA here is from genome assembly GCA_017312745.1 of Gryllus bimaculatus. Classification (NCBI taxonomy): domain Eukaryota; kingdom Metazoa; phylum Arthropoda; class Insecta; order Orthoptera; family Gryllidae; genus Gryllus; species Gryllus bimaculatus. Next base: position 2,180,404 of record BOPP01000041.1, on the reverse strand, counting down.
GCACTGCCAGAGAGGTTGTGATAAATATTTCACATTAGTTGACATGTGTATAACTCAGCAAACCTACCAATTAACGGGGTTTTGCTTTTGGCAAAATTACGAATATGTTGAGGGATATTAATTTTAATGATGGCAAGTGTGGTGTGTGAATATAGCGGTATGGTGACACGCTCCGCTACCGTTCCCATTACACCACAGATCTTCTGTGCGTCAATCAACAGCAATGTTTATACGCTTTGTAATAAAAAAATCGTTTCAGTGTATAAAATTATGAAGGGATATATAATTTGATAGATCGCGATAAAATATAAATGACAATTAAAAATACGAAATACATACCAAAAATATATAAGCCAAGAATTTTCTTGGCGAAAAAGTAGTAGCTTAAAAACAAGAAAATGGCTTAAACAAATGCAATCTAAATAATTGAGTGAGTAAAGCGCGCTTATCAAATAGCACATCACAAGTAGATTTTTTATTCCAATACCAATATTTTTTAATAAAAATATTGTTAAAATTCATAATGTTTCAGAGAATTTAAAATCAAAATAACAAAACTTCGAATTTTTGATGGATTTGAACAATTATATTCAGTTTAATAAATAGAAAATTAATAATAAAGTATTAAATATACTTGCACTCTACTAGGTGTCAAAATACAGCATCGTAAAATTAAATTGCTCCTAAACTTATTTTTAACAGTTGTAATTTTATTTGCAAAAAGCAATATCAATGGGTATATATTGTAACATTTGTAGAACTATTCAAATTACTGCCAAACTATACTTACAAATAATTTTGCTCTTTCTTCAAATCCGCTTATCACTTGTGTTTGTTTTTACATAAACAAATATACGTACTGTGGTCAAAAAAATTAATGGCTCTTTTGCAAAGTTATTATGGATAACCTACATAAGAGTAAAACTCTTTTCTTTCTACTAGTTAAATTTAAAGAAAATTTCCAGAAAGTACCTTGTGTTTTAATTAAATTTATCTTCTGACTAGGCGTCAAAATACAGCATCGTAAAACTAAATTGCGCTTAAACGTTTCATGAGAACCCAAACTGCACTACAAATTGTGAACAAATTACACAAAGTATTCAGCACAACGCTTAGTATTATGTGGCATGCATGCTTTCACTAAAAGCTGCGTTCTACCAAATAACACTCATGGTGCTTGTTGCAATTATTTGTTAAAAATCCACCACTTTAAGACGTACATACGTTTTTCTGTCGCTTTGTCTTCACGGTTTTCCAAAAGAGATATCTGGATAAAAGTTTCGGCGTACTTTGAAACATTAGAATGTAATCCTGCTCTAATTGTTACGGATTTTGAAATAATAGCTTAAATAAAGAGTTTGGCAAATCATGATCTGATTTCGCCTCTCCAAAGCTTTGCATCCTAAAAAAATCAGAGGAGAAGCAGTTTGTCGTTTGCGTATTTCGTCTGAATAGCTTTTAAAAAAATTACTAATTCGGTATTTGATAGTGTCGGTTTTACGTACAGCGATTATCGAAAATCAAATTACAATATACCGAAGTCAAACATTTTTAATCATGATCTACAATGGGTAAGAGGTTAGCTTACTGGTCTTTGAACTTTCAGTGCGCGAGTTCGATCTCGCCTGAGGTGCGCGGGTTTTCGAAGGGCGGAAAATTCACAATAGCCGTGTCACTCTTGTGGTATGTAACAGAACCATGGCGGTAATCTCGGCAAAATTAAATCCCTCTTACAACATCCCGCCCTAATGAGATCTCACTTCTTCCAACAAGTCAGTTCAGATACTAAGACCGAGACCGACATCTGGCGGAGAAAGAGCGAGTCAAATCCCAAGTACATTTAGGGGACCGCCCACGTGGTGCACCTGCTTACATAAAGGTCCTCTGACCCGCGTCAGTGGTAGGCTTGGAAAGATGCGTGAGGTGAAATCCGGGTAAAAAACAA
>BOPP01000041.1:2150977-2170503 GCA_017312745.1 Gryllus bimaculatus | reverse complement strand
TAGGATGCTTTGAATTGGAGAACCAGCTGTGATGACTGAGATGTAGCATCCGTTTCTACTGCAGTGTCGTTGACCAGGAGTTACTAGGGCTCAAGTTCCAACCGTAGTGGCTGAGATACCACATCTATTTAGACTGCAGCTTCGTTGATAAGGAGCTACTAGGGTTTGAGATGCCGACCCTGGTGGTTGAGATGCAGCATCCTTGACCAGGAGCTACTAGGGTTCGAGTTCCAACCGTAGTGGCTGAGATGCAATATCCGTTTCCACTGCCGCATCGTTGACTAGGACATACTATGGTTCAAGTTCCGACTGCACTCTCGAACATTTTCCCGAGCAATTTCCTTAGTATGTGGGTTGAACTCAACCGTTGTCTAGAGGAGAATTCTCCGGGTCATCTGCTCTTATTGTTCGTTTTCCATGGTTTCTTTGATAAATATCAAGCGAATTCCTGAACAGTACTCTGATAAGCAGATCAAGTGCGATCTTTCCTCTTCTTACACTTCCTTCCCCTAGCGCATTTACACGTACGTGGTTACTACCAGACATCTCGGGGAACTAGTCCGTGGCCTAGAGCTTATACGTATGTGGCTGACTGGGTGGTATACTTGGAAGAGGGAAATGTCACATCCCCTGAAGTACAATCCCTCGGCGAATGATCTTTTGATCCTGCGGTGGAGAAACATCGCCACCTCATAATACATAACACGCACGACACTTACGGTGTAAGTGACCATAATAGTTGATCCGCATAGAGAAACTGAATAATTGCTCCCTTTGGTGGCGCGGCATGTAAATTAACTCAACTGGCCTTGCGACGCAAGCGGAATGAAGAACGACGTGTACGTGATAGAAAGGAAATTGGGAGAAACATGACATGAGATACATTTTATAAAATAGGCGATCTCAAATGTCGGAAATTGACTTTAGAAAGCGAGACAAAGTAACATAGCAACACAGTAATTCTGACGTAGGTAATCGATGCGAATAAGCTGTGCCGCAACAGTGCATTTAAAGCCAGTTTCCAAATGTAAACTCGTTCCTATCTCATTATCTTTGGTAATCTACGTCTCAACGAATTATTTTCATATATATTTGTCATACACTTGGATATCATATGCTCTCAACGATACCACCTCTCTTTATGGTGATATTTCATTTGGAATCAGCCGCTCACCTCTGACTGTTTCATTGTGAGAAAGAAAGTAAATCTTGCAGTACCAAATGACAAAAATTCTAAAACAAATATTATACACAAATAATATACTTGTATAGCAACAAATTACATTTTATCAAGCTAAATTCACAAGCTTGCTTGACCAGAATCTCAAACAGAGGATCCGTGACACAGGCAAGTAAGTGAAGTATCAGAAACTACAAAGACAATATTTATTGCACTATATCTCAAAATAAACACAATGTCACAAACTTCTACAGCATGCGGAGGAGTCGAAAATGATCACGTTTCGTCAGTGAATTGTAAAGAGAAATAATGCAAAACGAAATCTCACGTCTCATTTGCGCCTGCTTTTTAGGCAACCTTCAATGCACGGGTGTTCGGCAGCTCCAAAGAAATCTCACTGAAGGTGTCAAAACGTGATTTGCCGAATACCTGTTCTCAAGACGTCACCTAGTAATTACATCAATCCCTTGGTCATCATTGACCGCCTTCAGAATTTTATCGACCCACAAAGAATGGATACTGACCCCGCTGGAATCCCTTGCACTAGAAGTTTGTAACATTTATTCTGAGACACATCTACAGTAGTACTCAACAAGACCGCATCACCTAAAGAAAATGAGATTTCTGTTTTTCTGCCAATATGCTCTCTAACACTTTAAACTATTATTATTATTAGAAATTGGACATTATATTTTTATGTGGATTACATAATGTTTCTGATTCCATTACCTTCATAACTCGACCTACATAGCTCGACGTTTGCAAATCAAGTGGTGTATTTTCAGGATTATATTGCAGATTGCAACTGTGAGTGAGGTGATGCGGTGTTTTTTTAGCACGAATGTATGTGAGAACGGCGAGGGCGTAGAGGCGGCGCGGGGTGGAACAAGAGAAGCGCGTAGGTCGTGGGTGGAACGGAGAAAGAAACTCCACCTCCCTCGCGTGCTTTTGCTGGGCTGAGGGTCGCGTGCTCTCTCAAAATTCACTTTGTTACCCTATGCATATCCGCGGGAGCCCCACTGCTGGCATGCATCTCCAATTCCGCCTGAACCCCGTTCTCCCACGCCCTCTGCCACCGTCGTTGCGTGTGGTCATATCGGCAACTACAGTCCTAAAAATGACTCTTCTTTATTTAATGTTTAATGGCATTTGGTTTGATTGTGACATTCATTATTTGATGTTTTGAGGTAATGCAAGGACCATTGTAAAATTTACAGTATCTTCTACAGTACAGTAAAATTTACAAGTTTCTTTTATAAGTTACATTTTAAGAAATATCCAATTTTATGTATCGTTGTGTGCTTAAGGGGGTAATATATTTCAAAGCTGGCATTGTGATGAAATAGTAAAATATGAGGTGTTACGGATAATAGTAAAATATGAGGTTATACAGTGTAAATCCAGAATATAGATATTTGATTGTAAATTATTAATAATTTTCAGTGACGCCCATGCAAATAGTGTATTAATTGGAGTTTGTTTCTCTTTTTCAAAGTAAACACGTCCCTCATACACATATATTGTAATTTTTATAGACTTTTTAAAAATTAAAGCATATATGGAATCATCTTTTTCATTCCCACCGCCAAATACGTAACTTTAGTGCATCGTAATGGACTCCTGTAATAAGTATGGAAAGGAGATTTTCTTACTATTCTATTTTGAATCATTTTTTTTAATTTGCAAGTCCCTTCCGCCGATCTGGATAATTGTGGTGACAAACAGCAGGTACGGACTCAGTGCTTTGGTCTGAATGGTCGTAGGTTCGATTTCCGAGCACGCATGTTTAATTGCCCTTGTCTCTCATGTATGTGTTGTCGCGGAGGGCCTCGCGTTCTGCTGACCCCAGATCAGAGGCACCCGCAAGTGCATTAGCGACTAGTAGATGGTCGAAAATGTGTCCCTGCGAGACACAAAGGGTAATCAGCTGTTGGCCGGATAAAACCCCGCGAAAAAAGAAGTACCTACCCTAACATTTTGGAGTCGCGTGCTCGCGACTTCTTTACTACTCCTCTACCCTGACCTCTCCCGCGTCCGTGCCCACCCCCCGCTGCTGGGAGCGGAGGCACGCGGGGGCGGCCGCTTTGTTGCAGTATTCACGGCTGGCGCGCCGCTCCGCCCCGCCCACGCCCAGAGCCCGCTGCACGAGGGCGGCGCAGTTAGCTCCATGCATAAGGCACGCGCCCTCCTCCGGCCTCACGCGACCCACTCCCGGCGCACACGCTCCGCTGGCGGTTCATCGGAATTCATCGCATCGCACGCTGACTTAAGGGGTTACTCGCGAGGCATGTGAGATTCGAAAGGTACAAAATTTTTAAGGGTAATGGTAAAGGGTTAAGAAATTAAATAATATAAACGTCCAGCGCACACGCTCCGCTGGCGGTTCATCGGAATTCATCGCAGCGCGCTGGCTTAAGGGGTTTGTCTCGAAGCATGAGAGATTCAAACGGAACAAAATGTTTAACGGTAATGGTAAGGGGTTTAGAAATAAAATGGTATTAGCAACGCCCGGTGTACACGCTCACGCTGCATGCATACGCTGGCGGCTCATCGGAATTATTCTCTTCGCACGCTAGTTTAAGGGTTTTGCCTCGAAACATGTGAGATTCGATTGGTATTTAAAGTTCATAAATAAAATGTTATTAGCCAAGTTCAGATGACACGTTCTGTTGGCTGTTCATCGGAATTCTTCTCTTCACACCTCAGTTTAAAGATTTTGTCTCGAAGAATGTGCGATTTAATTGGTATGTATTTTTTTATGAATGAAACCCACCCACAGAACTCGAGATTTGTTGGTGGTTCATCGAAGTTCATCATATTGCACGTCACTTTAAGGGTTTTGTCTTGAAGCGTGTGCAATTCGATTGGTATCTATTGTTTAGAAATAAAATGTTAATAGTTCGTCCCGAGTAAACGTGTTGCACGTTTTTCTGTAAACCCGACTAGTTCATTCAAAATTTCAAATTTCAAGGAAAAAAGTCGCAGAATTTTATAATACACTTTAGAATAGTAGTACATATATTTATACAAACATCTACACGCGAGGTGGGATTCGAAATCTCGACCCTTAGAGTCCAGGCAACAACAGCTCTTAAACTCCAGCAAACTAGTCTACCACGATCGCCATTCCGTAATTTGTGGACCCAGCCCAAAGAGTGTCACTATCCAGAATAATTAAATCTCATAAAATGAAATAGTGTGTTCTTAAGATCTCGTTTCGAATAATGTGATGAAATGAAAATGACTCGGTTTTACTGAGAACACGAAAACCCTGTGTTAAGGGTTTGTCTACCCTGCGAGAGCATACCGTTGTTAAGTGATTGTGAAGTGGATTTAAGCATAATGTGAATGAAATGCAGCATACGCAAGTCATTTTTCGTCAACCTATATTATAATTTGCAATCTTTTATTTTTTCGTCTCGAATACGATTTTAATTAATTTTTAATCGCTTCAACAACGTGGTTATTAGAGATTATTTATTTTACTTAATATAATATTTCTATAAATAAATATAATTAATGTGTAATTGACAATCATTTTAAAACAGTAACAATTCAAAATAAAAGTGAGTATTAACATGTATCAATTGGATATAAATATCCATAAATATTGTGATTGTTTTAGAAAATTCAATTACTCTTTTTTGGCCGGATATAATATGGAGTATTGCTTCATTATTATGCTCAATTAGTTCTTTTTGACGGCTAGACTTGGGCCATACTCTGAGAATGTAGAGGTATATTGCACATTTCACAATTTCACAATAATTTCATCTTATTGATGCAGAAAAATGAGTAAGTGTGAAATTCCGTGATAAGCAATATCTCTAGAAATTTTCTGTCAAAGATTTCTTATAAATGAAAAATAACATCATTCTTCGAAGTATTATATATACAGAACATAAGAAATGATAAAAATATAAAATAAATAAAATGTAAAAGTTACAAAAATATGACTGAAAAAAGAAATACATGCCTATTTTCAACATGAATTAACTCTTTTATATTTCAAAACTAGACAGTTGCAGTTAACATTACTGAACTCTGACTATAATATATAGAAGTCAATAAGTAATTATTTGTTCAATTTTATTTTTTAACACGCGAAACGTTTCGCTTAGTTTTGTATTTCTAAATAACACTTCGCAATTGTATATATTTCCATTGTCTGTAGCACATTTTCACTTACTAGTATTTTACATAAGTTTAACAGATGTAATTTAATGCGTAGTGGGTAACAATAAAATATCATTACACAAAAAAATAGTTCTGTTCATTATACGTTTAATGATACGCCCAAATCATCAAACTGTGATGATTAATACAATTATTCTAGGGCATTCCTTTCTTACCTAAAGTAGTCTACAGCTATACAATGACCTCCAACCTTTTCGAATGCCATATCCGCTAATGCCTGACGTTTAATCATTATTCCTGCTGAGAGCATACATAAATTTCAAATACGCGCTATAATTCACCGTATATTAAGCTTTCTCGGAGAATTATACTGTAATAAAGCGATATTCCAGAATTGTCATTTAGTCCCCAACGAATGTAATGCGGTTTTCTAGGAAATGCGGACGAAACAATTTATCGTCCATAAATCATCTGCCTGCGTCCATTAACATTCAATATCTGCCTTCCCAAATTTGGTTAATTGGTATGCATCAATAAACACTAAAATTTTGCGATGTATCTGTTATGCTCGAACTCAGATATGCAAAATGAGTTGTTTGAAGTTACCCAGCTACTCTGACCAATATCGAATTCCATCAGACCGTAAAGAACATAGTTATTCTAACATACACATTTTTGTTGTGCATGTTTGAGGGACAATGTTCTAGTCACACGATAGTGAATCGAACCCACCTTGCAAGCCAAACAGTCATATTTTATGTATGTCATGTGACTAATTTGAATATAATTTATTTCTATTGATACGATTCAAATAGTACTTATCTTCCTTTTTAATTTCTTTATATTATTGCCAACAATTAAACGTTGGTTTTAAGATACAATTTGAATATTTTTTTAGTTTCATCCCACTTACCATTCAATAAATAAAATATCATATAAATTGTTAATTCAGTTATTAGCAGCTTCCGTTATCTTTTTCATAACATAAAATTGTAAATTTTAACTTTGTTTCCAATAAAAGGTTATATTAAAGGTACACTTTTCCCTCTTCGAGTCCTCTCTGGAAACGTTAGAGAGAATTGTTTCTACACTTAACAAAAATAATCTAAGTAATTATTTCTCTTCGAACCTTCCTTTCAACAGGGAAGCAAAGAGCCAGTGCATAAGAAACTTCTAACTGAAAGTGGCGATCAGACGAAACCACTTGCTGACTTGATATCTGTGCGAAATCTGATAGCTCTAAAGGCACGGCAGTGGGAAAACTTTCTCAGCACGGAACGCGCAACCAAGCACCGAATTACAGTTTTCAGTGCTCTAATTAACTTTATTATCCGCATGCGACGAGTGTTGAAACTGGGATGTCAATGTCAAATTATTTCTTTGCAAAAAAAATTAATCTGAATTTGGTTGCGTAAAATGGATTAATAGAAAAAGGTTTCTCTATTAGCATGGTAATGTGACAGAATTCCAAACAATTAGAGTAATTTTATTGAGCACGAAACGTTGGCAATTTCATATCAGATACACAAAATGGTCAAATATTAAATTAAATGCTCGTACCCTATGATAATAATAATGATATTAACAAACCAAACAATAACGGTCTGCCCCGTGACGCAGATGGTTGCGGCAGCCGTCTGCACCGAGGAGGCTGCAGGTTCGAGTCCTGATTAGAAGGTCGTATTTGCGATTGTCCCTTCACCCATCATCACTATCATCATCATCATCACCATCATCATCATCATCATCATCATCATGATCGTAAATAACTTGTCGCATTGAAGGATACAGCAGAAATGCTGATCCAATAAGAATTACATACGTTAATCATGTAGCGTGGTCAGTAATAGCCTATACGCCAATAATAATAACAATAAACAATAATGATTGCTATTTTACATTACCCATCAAATCTTGTCACAACTCAATCAATTACTTTTCTAAACTATGCACACTTAGAGGAATGGCTTAGGAATATGTTGCGGTTAAACTGCTCCACTCTCTGTCTGTTCTCTTACTAACTAATAATTTCCTTACTTTTCTTATTTTCTACTTGAATTACGTGAGGGAGATGACTTCTGTTCAAATAATTTACTTTGTTGTCCGAGTTATTAAGAGCACAAAGCGACATCGTTCTTTTTCTTTTTTAGGAACTCCCATGACTCTTCAACTTTTTGAATTCAAATTCCTAAGTAGTATTTTAAATATACTCATTGTTTACGATGAAGAGGCTCGTGGCAAACACTTCAAAAATTTTATTTACTTCTAGATTTTAAGGTACGTCGCTTTTTATCAAATCACAAGTTTAATATATTTGGTTTTTCGTTTCTTAAAAATACAAGACATACTAAATTGACAAGTTAGCAATATCAATCGTGATTCAACTGGAAGAGATCCTAGAAATATTTTGTGAATTATATGTTTGGCAATGTTTAATCCAAGCAGATAATGTGTATTATCAACGAAGCCCAGTCCTTGAATATTACTTTTACAGATTTTATCATGCTTTTTTATACAGTAAAAAATTGAAATAATGGTGATATAATAATAAGCTTCCATTTAAACAAAATAATCAATTCAGTACTCTGTAAACTCTGTAAACGAAAAATCAATTTCTTGCGTCATTAATTAAATATAATGAAAAAATATAATACATTTCAGATTGAATCAATGCCGATGTACCTTCATTACATATTAACTTGTTAAAAGCATAAAATATCGTAATTTAATATAATATTGTAATTTAAATAATGCAAAACAAAGACTTGACACACAAAATATTTTTTATTGTGTTATGGATTTTCGGTATTTGAGACAATGGTTTGGAATTAATATACTCGTACTAACAGCCAAAGTCGCTATTAGAATTAGACGTACTGAGAGATCATATTTTAACAAAAACCAGTGATAAACTTTATCATATTTTCATCGATTTTTAATTGTGAGGATGTCATCATATTACATCATATTCAAAAAATAAAGCTCTTCATAAAAAAATATCAATGGTTCAGTTTCCTAAAAAAAATAATACGTCTAACATACAATCATCGAAGGATCTCTGCTACAACTACCTTGAGCTAATACCTTACACAATATTAAATGGTAAAAGACGGCGCAACATCGCGGCAGGAACCTTGAAATCCGCAGGGAGCCGCAGGGAGCACGCGAGGGGTCGACGCGAGCGCCGTCGGCGGAGGTGGCGAGAGGCGCGGCGGGCGCAGCTGTGCCGCGCGGCGGCGGCGGCGGCCAGTCAATAAGAGCGGCTCATGAAAAATGTCGCACGCCCGAATTATTCACGCCCGCCTGCGATCCGCAAGCCCCACACCCCTCCCCTCCCCTTCCCCCTACGACCCTACCCCCCTCCACGACGCTACTCAGAGCGGCGCAATGCGTCGCCGAGGCTGCACCACGCGACTTGCACTCTTTTTTTTTACTTGCACGCTCTTACGAAGGTACTTCGTAAGAAGTTATTTAAGCGTGAGCCAGAAAATGCCAAATTTTTTGGCAGAAAAACTCTTATTGCCGAGCCCTGGCGACAAAAAAGTGGATAAATATAGTTGCTAAATATAGAAAAAATTCTTCTAACACGTGATAAGTTAGAATCCATGTTTTGTGGGTCCTTCAAACTCAAAAATCTATTGAAGACAAAACGTCTATCACTGCCAGTTTCTAAACCGTCGATTTTCTTCAACATTGATATTCTTCGATCGATCTGAATGAACTCGAGACTTTGGGAACTTGAAACAGATATTTTGATTTTTGATGATACTTTACTTGAAACGAGCATTTGCATTTTCAAGGGTCGGACCGAGATGAAGTCATACTGCGATTCTGTGGCGTAGTGATATGAATTACGGTGAGTTAACTCAGTCTTCGTTCGTGTCTCTGAGCGAGAAAAGAATTGCAGGTATATGTAGAAGTATAATAGTAGTGGATAAAAATGTTAATATAACGAAGCAGAAGTAATGTGAGAAAGTACTTTCATTCGTAGCACCGGTAGTTTTTTTTTACTTTCTCACCTTGCTATTAAATTACACAATAAATAGAATGCATTAAAATTATGTAGCGTCAAAAATTGATGATATTTAGGCAGGAAGATGCAATGTAATATTGCGGTGTCGAAAACATCGCCATGAAATGGTACCAAACATGTGGATAAATCTTGATCCTACATGTAATAAATTGATTCTTCTACCTCGTTGTGTACCCAGAGGCCACATTACGTGTGTTCTTTGATTCTGAGAATAAGGATGAAATCAAAACATCTGTGCCTGTTGTCGGTAATCAATGCTTAAGCCTACACAGTTCAGGTGATTTACTCCGAAATTGATATTTCCAAATTTATATGAATTAGAGTTTCTGAGAGTACAAAATTAATATTTCGCGTTTTGGTTTACTTTCTATGAAGCCCCAACAACACGTAAAATATCCGCCAAAAGTGGTCTCATTTTTTAAAATTATTTTTTTCTCGTATAGCACAGACGACGCTAAAAATGGTGTAGGTTTGATTGTTGTTCACATTTCTGCCTTTTGTAAATTTAAAAAAGTTACAAAATATGCAAGAAAGCAGGTACTGTTGAAGCACAACTTATTTCAAAGGTGTTCTATAGCTCTTATGATGTACCAAGGAAATGAACTAAATCTTTCATAAAAGCTGCAATATAATGCATAGGAGTTGTACTACCATAGATACGTTATCATTTTGATAGAAAATTAAAAAGATTACCTTTCACAGCTTGTGTGGATGGTCAGAACGTGTTGAATCGATATGATTGAACGTGGTTTCGGCTCTGGGCTGAATTTTTGTTGTTGTTTTTTTGTATTGTGTTGCGGAGAGCGTATAATCGATAACCAACAAGCGTATAATAATGTTAATTGGAAGATTCAAGAAATATACCTAGTAGCATGAACGTTGAGTGGAAGAGCTTAATGAATCCATCAGAGGATAATATTAATTATTATTAATAGATAGTAACATCAATAATAATAATAATAATAATAATAATAATAATAATAATAATAATAATAATAGCAATAAAATGGCCAATTCGAAGAGCCGAGATCACTAAAGAAGCAGTGCTGTGGCGATCTCGGTTGGAAAGGTAGCGATCTCGGTTGGAAAGGTAGAAAGGATTGTGTGTGTTTTTGTCTGTATGTTTGTGATTGTCCCTCCACCTTTCACCATCACCATTATACTTCATCCCCGTAGGGTAACAACCTTGGAGTGTGAAAATGAATTCAGCATAGAAGTGCTGATTCCCGCAAAAATGTCGCGTGCATTTGCTCCCGGGAGAATATGACTGGTCCTCGGTGGGCACAGGGGGCGCGTGGTTCTGAGATGGCTAATTCGCGAGCACAAAATTAACAGTAAAATCAATTGAAAAATTTACCTACCTTCTTGGGGTCACTTGCACTTTTCCTTTTTTTATAAAAAAGATAAATGTAGTTTGAAGAGAGCTTAATATCTCATTCGCCGCAAAATTATTTTTGCTCTTTATTCCTCAAGATTTCCTCCAGGTCGTGGTATTTAGAAAACAATCTGCGGCTGAAAGCTACCTCTCTTTTTAAGTGGCTCTCAGTGCTTGATAAAAATCTACCACTCTCGACGAGAATAAAAGCAGTAATTCATGGCCCAAGGACTTACAAAGCCACTTTTAGATTCACATTATTTTACAAACTCTCTTCCTCATTGATATATTTTTTAGTTTTCCTTCTTCGCATACAACTGAAGAGAACCACGCGAAAAATCAACTTAGAAATTTTGAGTAAACATTTCAGATTCTTTTCTTTGCATCCTAAATCTTCTACGTTTTAGAATTTAATTTTACAATTTTCTTTTGTAATTCCTAATTTTTATTTGGTATTTTTCTCATATTTAATATCTTAATGGTAATTAGAGCCGTCAATGCGCAGATCATGATAAGTTAGCATTTCTATCTCGTTAATTGAAGATTTATATTACAGTTATAACCACTAATGCAATGTTTTCTCGCGATTTATTGTAGGTTTGCCTAAAATCCATAAACATTTCGCGATAAAAATGGACGCACATCATTTTAACTCATACTCAATTGTTTCTTCTAGAAGATCTTGTAATAGATCTAAACGGAGAATTCAACAGTATTTTAATCTTTCTGCCATATTCCTAAAATGTAGAAGCATGATCGGTCTAAGCGAAAACTTGGAGATTTGATTGGTATTTGGATTCATCAGTAGCCCTTGTAGACATACAGTCGCCTTAGCGTCGCATTCCCGAAGGCCGGAGTAGAGACAAAGGCTCTTCTTGGGATAAAAAGCGCGAGCATGCCGAGCCTCCTTCGATTGAGAGGCTCGGGATTAGTCGAAATAGCTACCCCAGGCTCCAATCGGCGCGGAGGAGGGGGCGGGGCGCGGCAACGACTGCGGAGAGACGCTCTCGCAATTCAAACGACCTTTTTTGCGGCTTCGGTTCGTCGCTTTTGCGGGGCAGACACAGCCCTCTCACCCCCCCCTCGAACCGTTGCTTCTCCCCGGTTCACCCCCACCCCTGTAGCCGCCCTCGCCAACCTCGCCGCTCGGCGTCGTTACCACGCCTCCCCCCCCACTGTCGCGCCCGTCGCCACAGCGCTCATTCAACACTTTACCACCTCCAGTCGCCCCCGCTATCTATCATTGCCCAATCTACCTCCCCGCCGACCTTTTGAACCATCGAACTTCTCCCGCGAGCACCTCACCATCCTCACTGCCCCTTCCACCTACCACTGCCCCACAGCCACAATACCCGCGTCGTCGCTAATTTCCCCCACGCACGCACCGACTCCTTTCCTCTTCCTCCCCGACTGCTCGCCCGCTCCACCGCGCGCCTGACTGCCCCACCGTCCACCGCCTGCACTGCCCCCCGCACGTTCCTACTGCCCCGAGGGCCTCACTGCCTCGGCCATTCCGCCACGGCCTCTCCCTCCATACGCCTCCCATACCCCTACTGACTTCGCTGACCCCCTTCCCGTCGTTACTGCCCCGCCGCCCCACTCCTCTCGCCACCCCCATGCCCACCTCCACCCTACCGCCACTTTCTTTGCCCATTACAGCTTCAAACTGCACCACCGTTGCTCACTGGCTCTGCACCCCCACATCCCCGCCTCCTCTCTGAAGTCCGCCACCCCTTAGTGCCCAGCACCAAACCCTACGTTACCAATCAACTGCTCCATTACCTTCACACGGCCCTACGAACCCCGCCATCCTCCATGTCCCCGCCTTCCCCCGCCAGGTCCCTGCCATTCCCACTGATGTCATTTGGCCTTCGGTAGCGCCGTTCCACCTTTCTTCACGCCTTGAAGTACTCACCATCTTTACCCATCATTGTCTCCACTGCCACCCTTTTGGGGAAAAAAATCCCCACAAAACTTTCCCTTCCCCCTTTTTTTTTTCTTTAGCCCAACCCCCCCGCCCCCGCCGCCGCCGCCGGCCGCCGCCGCCGGCACCCTCAACCGTCCTCCGCAGAGGCTTAAGATGCCTCGGGTCTTTGGTGGCCTCTGCAACTTTTCTTCGCCCTCTCTCGAGACGACTAAGGAAACCGTCCGGACGGGAAATATTGCGCAGGCAGCGCTCGGGCGAGCAGGCGGCGAGGCAGGCGTCTCCGGCCGCGAAAAAAATCACGCGCGGCGGGGGAAGGGGCAAGGGAGGGGAGGGGAAGGGGAAGCCGCGAAGGAAGCGAGGAGGTCAAATGATAAAAAGAGAAGATGGCTCTCAAAGAACGCGGAGGGCGTTTTGCATAGCTCTATCGCCGTGATGTGCACAACCCATGAGGAGCATTTAAGAAATAGAAATGAGTCACTAGCTATATAAAGTTTCTGAAAAAAATGTTGGAAATTTCTAAGGTGTGCAGGAATGGCGAAGACGATCACTTTTTGCAAAGAGACTTGTTGGAATTTTTCATTCAGATCACGTGCCGTTTGCACATTTTTGGTAGCCAATTCTTCAACAACCACTGTTTTTCAGGTATACGTTGTGACGTAATCAGGGAGATTGAGAGTATCTCTCAAACATCAATGCATGTGCTGTCTATCAAACGCGCCATAAAAACTAAAATTTATTTTGAGGCATTTTGTAAAAGAATATATTCCAGACTTAAATTTACAAATAAAAATATTAATTGAAATATTAGTTAATCTATATTATAAATTATAAAATTGTTAAAATCGTTGTAGCTGTTATATTAAGTTGTTGTTTTTTTGTAAATATTCTTGGCTTCTTCTTATCACGTATTGGCGAAATTACTCATGTTAATTATAATAATTAATGGAATTTGAAAGTAATAACGAGTATTTTTATATACAAGAAAGGATAGTACGGCACTATTTTTTTTATTTCTTGGATCCCGTAATTGACTGTAACATACTACAGACTTCCGTAGGAGTGTTTTCACCTCCTACAAGGTGGATAAATAAATGATACAAAATAAATTGCTGGTTTAAAATTTTGAATTCAATATTTTGTATATCTTCTTCATTTAATTGTCAGTTACCCGTATTAAATACCAATAAAGAAATTATTTCTTTGTTGTAGAGTTTATCACACAGACTTATAGCTTCTATTTTAGTTCAGGCGAGTGAGCTCAATTGCGAGAGGCACCTTAATATCCAACAAGCAACTTACACAAGAACTGAATATAAAACCCATCACTAAACACATAGGCCACCTCTTCAATAACTTTTATTGAAACGCCAACCCTATACCACACGCAATCCACTATCACATCGTATCAATACAATTAACGTACGTATCAACACAATTAAAAATCAATACTCATTTGACGACGTTCTCTTTGTTAACAGTACGTGCTGACTATAGATACCTTCCTACCCATTGTTTTGGTAATAGTTAGTTTTAAGAGTACTAAATAAGATTCGTTTTGCAAGCAAAGTAATGCATATGATAGTGTCTAATGAACTATGTATACCACAAACAAAATATGAAAAAAGCATCTTAAATTGTGAGTTCGAACTCCTCAAAAGAGCTGGATGTGATCACGACGTGTTAGTTGTACTTTTACAACAACCACGAATCTCATCCTCATCATTAATTTTGTCATTACCACCCAGCAATTGAAAACAATTATTTCTCGTATCTTGTGAGATAGGTTTTACAAGTAGGGGTCACATCATTCCTCCATTCCAAATCCACTGCCCTGTCAGTTCAGAAAAGCTATATAGAGCCTTCGAGATTCGTCACAATAAAAAAGAAACAGAACGCAGGTTGAGATTGATCCAGGTGCTCTCAGCCGGAGACGCGCTGCGGAAGGAGTGTTATTACCTACCCGCAGCAATAAAGAAAAAAATAGTTTAAGAAAATCTTTGGGAACGCGAAATAAGAAAGGAGCTGTATGTGGTAAGCTGTTAAGGCCTGACAAAATGCAAGATACACCAAAAATCAATGAAAATAAAAAAGACTGAATAATAAATGTGAATAATAAATAATGAAAACATAGGAGTTATGTTTCAGAAAAATTGTGCTTTTTTGTTGTATGGAAGTATATACTATTTCTTTTAATGGTAGTTTTACTGACAAGGATGTTTATCTAGCAAAGTATTCTTGGAATAGTCCTATGCTTCTTTGCCCATGAGTTTAATTGAATTCATTTTTTTTATTTCCACCACTTAGAACTCCTCAATGAGAATTCATTGAATTGCTTATTCGAGTCCCTCTAATCAGAAGGACGAAATAGAAAACCCTTTTCCGCCACCACGAAAGAAGTCGAGAGTGTTAGCCGATGTTCGAATGAACGGAAAAGATAGAAATGCCAGAGGGCATCTTCATCAGAGAAGCAGAACACAGCAACTCTTCAAAACAAACACTGCGAGGCCTAGAAAGCATGCAGTTTTGATAGTGAAATGAACTGTTTGAAGCTTCCTACAAACAACTTTTAGGACGCTTTGACCGAAAAAACGTACGGTACTTTATTTATAATTACAAAAAGTACAGTTTTATCATACGTTTAAGTTTTGAAAGTTTTAGTTATATTAATGTGGTATTTTCCTTGTCAGTATTCTTTACAACCTTCCGTACGTCTATTGGTATCGAGCAGTAACAACAACTATCAGGGAATGGTTAGTAAGTAAAAAGATAAGCAAAATAATATTTTATTAAATAGAGAAATCTTTTAACGTAAATATGATAAATATCGTAATATAAATATCGAAATATCGTAAATATATTAAAATTATTGAAAAATCGAGAAATATTGTAATGCGTGTATTAACTTCAAATGTTGTATCTGAGAACTAAAATTGTTTACTATCTTCATCTCGATGGATCTAATTAGGGATGCATTTAATCGATTCCGGCGCTAGCGTTAACCTCAATCATTTCACGATTGAAGGCACGCGATCTGTCGGACAATAGATGATTTGCCGTCAATCGAGTTTTCGGAACCAAGAACACACATTATATGGATCATACTATTGAGCGAGTTAGAGGAAGTTATTTCTTATTTAAAAGATCAAGATTTATCTAGTTTTTCGAAGACCGGCAATAAGATATTTTCTGTCGAAAATATTCTATTTTCTACGCACGATTACAATACCTTCTATTCTTATGAAGTTAGGCGTGAAAATAATAAGAAAAGAAATAGTCAGATAAGCCAAAAGGCAGTAGCAGACTCAACGAAGAAGGGAATTAGAGAGGAGAACGGAAAGAAATGAAAGGCAATTACAAGAACATTCGGGACCTTTTGTTGCAGAACACGCGAACAGAGGGTCGATCTTGAAATGGTGATGGCAGTCTACTAGCTCTCAGGCGGACGGGTAGAAGGCGGAGCCAAAATGCAGAGCCGATAGGCAATGCGGGGTAGAAGGGCAGGGCCAAAAGGCAGGCGCTAAGGGCAAGGCCAAAGAGCAAGGTCGAAGAGCAGGGCTGACGAGCAAGGCTGAAAGGCAAGGTCGAAGGGCACGGTGGAGGAGCAGGACCAAAGAGTGGCCGAAGAGCAGGGCTGGAGGACAAGGCCGAACGGCAGGAGGTGACTGAGGGTCCGCTTCGGCAGCAGCGGTTTCGCCTCAAGGACCACCGCCCTTCATACATTCCACTCTCTCCCTCTCCCTCCGCCATGCATTCTCTCTTTATTCAAGCTCCGTCTCCCTGCACTCCCCCATCCGCCACCTCCCTCCGTCCCCTACTTTCCGTTCACCGTCACCTCCGGTCCGCCCCCCGCCACCCCGCAGCGCGCAATACGCAATTGCCGCGCACCGGACCACTTTCAACTAATTTTCGGAACAAGGAGCCCGCGAAGGTTCCAGAGATTCTCCGGGCTTCACCCCATTTCTTTCTCGCCCGGAGGCGGTGAAGGGGCCCTCGTCGGGGGCGGGGCCAGGGGTCCAGGGGCGGGGGCAGCCCCCGGGCGGCGCTTAAAGGGGACAACGCGCGGGGGCGGCTGCTTGCGGGCCGGACGCGCCCCAGAGATTCGTTCACGAAGAGCCTCACCAGCCACAAGGACACCATTTTGACGCACTCCAGAACATCTGAAGAGCGCTAAGCGTGGGAAATGACGTTGAATTAATCATTGAGTACACGTGCTGATGCCAAAAACTACACCATCGGAATTAATAAAAAAATTATTTTAGGGATTCTACCGGCAGGTTTTCGTCTCCATGCCAGTAGGTATTCAATACCCACGTTGTGAGTCGTTACGTTTTTAGTGTTTCAACGTCAAAAGAACAGCTTGTCTAAAAACTACCATCAACCCTCGCAAATGACGAAAATAAATGTCTTTAAATAGAAAAAATTCGAAATGCACTGAAGGAAAATCAACTATTTTGGTTATAAGGATCACACTTTGGTAGTGTTCAGGGTACATCATGAATAATCTCGTCTAGGTTGTTTACTTGCTTTAGAAATTATATTTCAAAATGCGGTGCATAGTTTTTGCTATATTATCGTTAGAGTTTTTTGTAAAAGAACTAATGTTTTCTATACAAAATGTTGTTGTTCTTTTGCTGCATAAAGCGAAAGTAACTAGAAAATAAGTATACATTCATGAAAGCATCATAAACCTTTTTCTTATTGTTCAACCAAGGTAATTTTTTTTCATTTCTCAGAAGAACAAAATAAGTTATTATATTCTTGTGGATGTATTTCACATTTTCATCTATCAACTGCGTTTTTATGCATTTTATCTTCACAAAACAATTTTTTTTCTTTGGAGGAACTTTGTGACACTCAATTTGATGCTATTCTCTACTGAAAGAAGATACTTTTATGGGAGTACAATTCTCAAAACAAAAATTGTTAGCTGAAGGTTTAACGCGTATATTTTATTGCAAATATTTTCCCGAATTGCAATTAGTGATATGGCATTCCCGATTAAACTAGAAAGCACGGGTAGCAACAATGAAATTCCTTCCCGTAATAGTCCATTGAATATACTAAAAATAATATCGGACTGCAGAGAATATAGAAAACAATTGAATGAAATATATACGACTTGTTAAAATCATAAAGCAATTCATCCAATAGATAAAAGAGTATAATATTTGAAATATGACAATAAATTATCATCATTAGAAAATACTGAATTATTACCAATTTCATTTGTATTTTATTTGGGAGTTACAGAGATCGGTTGGATTTATCCTCTAAAATATCTCTACAATTAGTACAAAGCAAAAGAGAACATTGTATCTAGTAGCATCACTTAACACTACATTAACACAGAGTGATGTTTTGTAAGCTCACACATGGTGATTTTCTAGCTTATCTGCGTATTCAATCAATGACAGATACATTATGAAAAATTTCGGTGATTTATTTACTTCACTCAAACCTGAAGGTTCATTTGCAAATGCCAAAAATATACATAAATATGATAAATGAATGTACTCGTAATGAATGTACTCGTCCATTTCCCCAGGTACACATCTTGTTTAAAATATACATAGAAACTAGTACCTTCATTCCTATTGTGAAGGCAAGTACCTGCATTCAAATTTTATATTCGCATTTTGCATAGAACGCAAATATCAGGAAACGTATGGAATCAAATATCCCATCGTTTTTTATGAGTAAGTCTTCCATATTCCTCTCTTGAACTGAAATTTGGGTATCGTATATAACAAAAGCTGTGATCACAGATACACAATTTGCATCTGCTTTAATACTAAAACCGCAGTAGCTAATAACGCATTCATTAATCTAAGATTCTGATGTAGCATCAGAACTAACTGAATTGGCATTAAGGGATACGGTAATTCAATGACCGAATTTCAATCTGGGATAGAATTGTAGTCCGTTATATATCGTGTAATTTATAACTAATAATAGAGAACGAATGTGTTACATTTGACATTCTCATAAAGTTTATTACTGAAACCTAGAGGTTTATTTTTATTTTTGTTGTTCTATCTATAAATCATAGACAATAAATATACGAATTAGTAATATTTGTTTTGTGCTGTTCTTTATATATTACCTAATCGTTTCAAGTATTCAGTTTAAAAATTACGATTTTTCATACACGAGTCACAATTAATACCGTGAAAAACGTGCTCACAAAATACATTAAATTTCAGATTTTAATAAATTAAATGTAATTCAGAAGAACAAAGGTCAATTAATGATATATTTAATGAGAAGTCAGAATTAGATTTAATTTATTAAAAACTGAAATTCACACACATTATATAAATATATATACACGTTACAGCAATTTCAGCGCTATATGTATTATAAACTGACGCATCACAATTTTCTTGCAAGGAAATATTCTGTAGGTGCGTTCATATTAACGTAGTTGTTTTACAATCACCCACACGGGCAAACTTTTTTTTAAATTCTCCCTTCAAAATATCTACGATTATATACAAATGCTTAGAAATGTACCGTGATAAAGTACCGTAACAAACTCATCCACGCATCCGCAGCATGTTTGTTTCCTGAGCGCTACGCTGCGAAGTAGAATAATCCGGCAAATGAGCCTCCGCGGGTGTTTGGGGCGCATTAAGAAGGCGTCGCGGCGCCTGCGGCGGGTGACGCGCGTACTTTGCGCGTAAATCTGCCCTTATGAGTGTGCCTGCGGATGAACGGTAAACCCCAATTAATTTGCAGGGTTCCTAGGGCGCGCAGGGACGTGGAGCACGCCGCGCCCTTCGGTGGAGACGTGGAGGTGGAGGTGGAGGTGGAGGTGGAGGTGGAGGTGGAAGTGGAGGTGGAGGTGGAGGTAGAGGTGGAGGTGGAGACGGAG
>BOPP01000041.1:2125184-2146613 GCA_017312745.1 Gryllus bimaculatus | reverse complement strand
ATTGATTATTATTTACTCCGTGTTTCCTGGCACATCAACTGCGATCATTAGTCGTAAGTATAGTGCATGTTAAATCCACAGAAGTGGTAGTATCCCTCTCTCACGGTAAAGTTAAATCCGGCGTCGACTTCAAAGCCGGCTTGCAAGGTTTCCCTGTCCTTGGTATTTCCGCCAACGAAAAAAACGTGTGGTAATGTAGTGAATGCAAGTGTGCGTATGTGTAAGTGGTTAAGCAACAATGTTGAGGAAAGAAAGATCAAAAGAAAGAACGATGCGTGCCCCGTTTGTTAAGATACTACTCAGTGATTGGAATAAAATATAATCAATAGATATTGATAGCAAAAAAAAGGAAATCATCGATTATAGCAGCTGGAAGCTATAATGATACTCTAGATGTTGACTGAATTCGATCTAAGCGGCTAATGTCGACACTGTATGCACTCGCACCTTAAGACCAGACATTATTTTATTGCTTTTTATTATTATCCAGATAAGACACCACTAAGGATAAAGGCCTTCTTCTTCGTTTTTGGAAAGGAATACTGAATGAAGTGATATGGTGATGATGAGGGGTGAAAGGACCAACACAAACACAACCATGCATCTCGTGGGACTCGAACCCGCGATCCATCGGCCCGAGATTGCCACGGCACTACTTCCTTAGCAATCCCAGGCGATGGGAAAGCAGACATTGGACAACAGTTGTTGTCTTGAGCTTCCTCAGTCGGCGTGTGCACCCCTGCGCTAAAAGGGTGATCCACTGCTGGCGCCGTTTC
This sequence comes from Gryllus bimaculatus, assembly GCA_017312745.1. NCBI lineage: Eukaryota > Metazoa > Arthropoda > Insecta > Orthoptera > Gryllidae > Gryllus > Gryllus bimaculatus. The sequence continues at coordinate 2,145,837 of BOPP01000041.1, read as the reverse complement.
GACCCCTTCGTTCGCACCCCCTCTTTCCCCCTCCACAGGCCACGCTGTTAGCCCTCCCCCCTTCTCCCGTCGCGCGGAACTCGCGGCGACAACTCCACAAGAAATGGACAAACAGTCGCAACTTCGTGATTTTGTCAACTTGGCGGCGACGGCAACAGCGGGGACGACGACGACGACGAAGGCAGCGGTGGCGGGGTGAAAGTTAAAGCGGGGGTGGATCACAATTAAGTTGATTTAGGTTTCGCTGCGCGAAGTACGAAGGCGGGAGAGTGTTGCCAGCTGAAGAACTAGAAAACTGGGGTAGAGAACGCATTAGGGTGCTGCTCCAGAAGTCTCAAGGGAGCAGTTTTGACACACACAATCACACGTTACTTAACGTTCAACATAGGATCAAGTTTTACACATATTCTTCGAAGTGGTTTATATTTTTAGTGATTCTCTCACACGATTTTTTTGTACAATTGTATATATGGTAATATTGTATATTGCTGTTATTAATAAGGTAGGTATGATTTGAAAATTTACAGTGAAGACGATATAAATATCAATTGGTATAATTTATTTTGTTTCATGTCAGTTTATAAATATAACGTACGTAATATACAATTGAACATACATTTTGATAAAACGCACATGCTTGTAATGTGTGCTTCTGAAAATGAAAATAACTGGAGCGCAGAAGAGAGAAACTTTTGGATATTATCAGAAATATAAATTACGTTTACATTATGCTCCCTATAAGGGAATTTTATTTGTTGGTTTATCTTAAATTTCAATATATAGCTTACTTATCCTTCGGTAAAATGTATTTTTACTATCGTAATTTTGAGAATAAACACTCACTACGGAATATAATATAGTTATCGCAAACAGAGGGTTATTTTTGGGATAAATACTACGAAATATTATATAATTATCTAAAAAAGATATAATAATTTTGGAAATTCTAAAATGCAGCACTGTTTGTAGGCGTTCCTTAGCCAAAGGAATGAATACCGTCACAACAGTACGACGCCAGCACTGGAAGTACGCTGGACCTCGCGGCGTTTGACAGCGGAACAAAGGAGAAAGAAGCCAGGCGAAGCAGTAGGGCGGGGGAGGGGACGAGGGAGCGAGGGGACATGAGTGAGTCCGGGTCAGAGAAGGCCCGGAGCGAACGGAGAATCGGGCCGGAGCGTGTTCGCCCAAGTCGCGACATTGTTGTGACGTCAGATGACGGCCGAGGAACTTTTTGTGCGGCCTGAGGGCGCGACCCGCCGTCTTCCTCTCCGAAACCTTCTTCTTCTCCGGGCGCAGGCTGCGGCCCACGGGTTGGCCCGTGGCGCGTGATGTGTGACTCCAGACAGCGCCCTTCGCATTTAGTGCAGATTCTTTGGCGAGATACAGACGCGTTTTATACGAAGAAATGGAGACTGTTATATTTGCTAGTAAACGCATTAGAACGTCAAGCACAATTTTATTTTAAAGCTTTTTAAATGTGCTGCTTTTTATTATTTTCAGAATAGGCGAGAACGAATCGAGTAATTGACATATAAACAAATGGGAATCTTTTTTTAGTTTCAAAAAGAGACGTAATTGTTCAAAGGCAACTAAAATAATAATTAATTGTGACGTATTACTCGCAGATCTTTTTTCTTTTCTTTTTGACAAAAAATTGGTTAAGATTTTAATTCTTTCATATTTTTTGCAAGACTCTGTCCAAATTGTATATACTACCTTATATGTGTTAAATGTGTGAACATTGAAAAAACATTGGGTCAAGAGATATTGAAACTTATTTAGAGATTGGTGTGTTGCGTTCAAGAATAAAATTTCACACATTTCCAAAAGTGTGGGCATATTAGGGCACAAAAGGGGCATTATATATTAGAAAAGAATGGAAAAATATTTGGGAAAGATGAATATGATATTCCGGACATAGATGAGAGTAGAAATGAAGGTAGGAATATCTCACTTTGTTAAACAAAATGTGGTGGAAAAAAAATAGAAAATGTTTGCTAAAAATGTATTTTTATCCGCACGATTTGTTTAAATGTAAATCTACTTAAGTCGCAGTCGGAATTGAATGAGAATCGGGTGAGAGAGGGTATAGAACACAATGAGAGTGGAGCCACGTCGGAGTGCAGTGAGATGAGCACGGAAAAGCAGGGGTGAGATTTGAAAGAGAAATGAGAAGGGAGTGAGAGTGGCTAAGAGGACTTGGTAAGTGAGGAATTTGAGAGCTACGGATGAGCGAGGTAAAAGGGCAATGAAAGAGCAAAAACAATGTAAGAGTGAGTGAGGGCGGTGTAAAAGAAGAACGAGTCTCATGTAAACGTTGTGTAACTCCGGAGAGAGCGAGGGGTGAGAGCAGCGTGGGAGCAGATGAAAACATAGTGAGAACGGGGAAAAGTTGAGTAAGATGAGAGAGAGCGAAGAGTAAGAGCAGGATGAGAGCGGATAAAAATATAGTGGAAACGGGATAAAAGTTAATCAAGAGCGAAGTGAGACAGGGGTGAGCACTCGATAATTGAGTAAAAGCAGGTTTAAAGGTGAGTTAGTTCTGGGTGATTGTTGAGTACACGACTGGTTGATAGGGGTGAGAGCTGAGAGACGGGATGAAGGGTGAGAAGAGCGACAGATGGGTGGAAACGGGTGCGGGGACGACAGTCACGGACCCGCCCCTACCAGAGGCTGGAAATTGAAGCGTAACCCGCCTTTCCTGGCGCGATCGCGGGTTCGACTCCAGTTCCGTTCATTACGTTTATGGCTGATTTCAATCGGCCGACTGCGGATTGCCGGTCAGATTGCCGCGAGCGCCGCCCGCCCCCCCCCCCCCACCACCACTGCCCCGTGTCCTCGATCCCCCCCCACCCGCCGCCCCACCACCCCCGCTACCCCGCGCTCCCCAACTCCGCCGCCCTCGCCCACTCCGCCCGCCCCCCGCCCACCCTGCTTACTTCCTACCGTGCCGGAACAAGAGCGGTTTTACGCCGCCGTCAACGAGGCAGTTGCGGGCGCCGAGGCAGTGCGCTCTTGCAGAGTGCACGGAAAAGGCAGGCAGGTGTTGCCGCAGTAGGTAGCTGAATGCGGGCAGGCATACTGCGGGGGGCAATTCAAATGCTTACCGTTTGCGGTCCAGTTTTTAGAGGAATTCGGAAGAGGACGTGGAATTGTAATAGTGACAATTTGAAGAGTTTTATTAATTATGTGGCATTAGCAATGCAATTTCCTAACTTAAAAAATAATAGTCCTCGTTCCTTAACACGAGGGCCAGGAACCGTTAGGTCGGTGAAAAGTGCGCTGCGGGGGCAGGAAGGGGTTGAGCCTGAACTTCCGCGGATTTGCGCTCTGGCGGTTTGACTCAGGTAGGAGCTGCAGAGCCTAAAAATAACCTATAGCGTTGTAAACTCCTAGGATGCTAGCCAGCGAGCCCTCGCTTACCGGACACGCAGTAGCCAACCTAGCAATCTTGTGTGTGGTGGGCGTAACCCCCTCCCAAGATGCTAGCCAGCGAGCCCTCGCTTGCCGACAACAAGCGAGCCTAATCTAGGGAACAGTGGTGGGGGGCGTGTAGCCCTCAACTATTTAACGCGGCGCGGCCATCTGCGCCGCGTTCTCATCAGTTACATCGGAGAGCGTAGTACGTGCAAGTACAAGGAGAGTAGGAAGTGTGGGCGAGATGTCCGGAGAGTAACAGGGCCAGACGATATCGCGTGCTGTAGGCACACTGGTCGCCACACCGGTTTTAAATTTTTGGCGTCAGGCCATGTGACGGTTAATTGTCACGGGCGGAAGTTCCGACAGAACTCGCATCACGCGTGGCTTTTATTTTTCCTGCGGGAAAAGAAGGGTTACAGGGAAGGGAAAAGGTTGCCGGAGTGTTATAGAATTAGCCAATTTATTGTAAACTAGTCCCTGTAACTTTTCAATATGCCTATTTTATTTTGTTATTTTGAAATTTATTTCTCCCATTTCACACCGTCACAGTAGATGTTTTGTTTTCCGTTCCTAACACTGACAAGTGTTTTAATGCTTCATGTTGTTAACGGTACCCGTTTCATTGATTTTTTGTTAAAGCATCAAATATAATTCTGTTAAACAGATTCTTTCTTAAATTATATTTTGTTTTGACAAAAATAACTATGTACCCAAGTTACGTCTTATGTCTCCGTTACGATCAGTAACACTAAACTTCCCCGTAGTATTGGTCGTACTTCCTCATGGCGCTTAACTCCTGATTCGGGTCTTGAGTCCAATTTCCTGTCATCTCGTGACCTTAAGGAAATACTATATTTTATCGAACAACAGGCTTTAATTAAACTTGGCCTAATATTTAAATAAATTTAAATGGAACATTGAATTCATTAAATAATAACTTGCCAAATAGAAGAAAGTTTAAACAAAGTTAAATGTATTTTAAAAGGCAGAGGATAATGATATTTATAGCATGTTTGTACCAAAGAATAGCGATTAAGGTTTTTAATGGCAATAATAATCTACTACGGAAGATTGTGATATAATACGCTGTAAGAAAATTAGTAACTAGTGCCTCCAATACATACTGACCTCTACGCTCGGAGTGCGGGATGTTATTCTCCGCTAGTTCTCGATCATATCAGGGCAGTGAGTTGTGTCTATAGAGAAGAAACGATTTCAATCACTCGACGCATTTTGGGAAGGAAATGCGGCTCAAGGAGAACACCGGTTGGCTGGAAGCTCGTTCTCGCCCGCGGGCCGGGCGCCGGCGCTGGGCGGAGCGGGGGCGGCGTCGATCGAGCCGGGCGGGGCGGGCATGGCGAGGCGGGTTCGGGGAGCGGGGACGGAGGGTGGGGCGGGCGGCGTCCAGGCGCCCAGGCGGAAGGCGGGTTGCGGGGGTGGGGCGTGGTTGCCGGGACGGGGCGGGCGGGCGGCGGGCCGGGCCGAGCGCCGGTGCTAGGCGGAGCGGGGCGTTGCTGGGGCGGTGTCGGAGCGGGGCTGGGGGCAGAGGGCGGGTCGGGGCAGAGCGTGGGCGGGGCGGTGGCCCAGGCCAGGCGGGTTGGGGCAGGTTGCGGGGGAGGCCGGGGCGGGGTTTGCCCCCGGGGGGCGGCGGGGGATTTGGCGGGGGGGGGTCGGGGCGGGGGAGGGCGCGGGGCGGGGCGGGCGGGCGGGAGCCGGTGCTAGGCGGAAGCGGACGGGGGTTGGGGGGCGGGGGCGGGTGGCATGGGAGGGGGAGGCGGGGTCGGGTTCGGAGATAAGGCATAGGGGGCTGGGGGTGGGCCGGGGCAAGGCTTAGGCGGTTGGGGGCGGGTTTTGGCGGGGCACGGGGCGGAGCATGGGAAGGGAGGCGGGTCGGGTCGGGAGCGGGGGGCGAGGGTGGGGCGGGGCCAGGCCAGGCGGGTGGGCGGGTTTGCCGGGGCGGGGGGTTGCGGGAGGGGGCGGAGCGGCGGGGCGGTGGGCGGGCGCGGGGCCGGGTGGCGGTGCTAGGCGGAGCGGGGGCGGCGGCGAGGCTGGGCGAGGACGGGGACGAAGCGGAACGAGAAGAGCGGTTGGCAGCGCGGAAGAGGTTGGAAGGAGAACGCAAGTAATGAGGAGGCGATGATCGCCCGGGGCGCCTCATCGCCGGCGGATGAGGCGGAGGGGATGAGGCGGGGATGAGGGAGATGAGGGGCGCTGCGGTCGGCTCGCAGGTGCGCAGCTCGCTTTCGGAGGACTAATACCTGCCGGCTCGTGACTGCGGGGCGGTGGGGGGGGCCGGCGGTTAGCACTCCTGGACGAACCGGGGGAATTGCGCGGGGACAAGAAGAAGAAGAAGACGGAGAAGGGCAAGAGGAAGAAGAGAGATAGAATCCATCAAAATAATAAAAGAGCGGTGAAGAATACGAGGGTCCGGAAGAATGTATCCGAGAGCTCTTGTGCGTAGTATTTTGTATGAAATGATTTGCGAAGGGCAGTTGATTAGTTGTGGAAGAAAAAAATATAAATCGAGTAAAATAAGGAAGAGAAACTGTTGAATGTAGAAATAACTAGCGTATGTAAACAACACATACTTTTCCAATACTTGATGTTATTTGAAAATCAGAGTTTTCAACAAAGAATTGAAACCTGCTGCACTTTTATCATGAGAATTTTTCACTGCAGAAACAATAAAGAACAAATTTAGCCGTCTGTTTTTGAGGAAACTTATACAAAATAAGATTTGATGAATCAAATAACGTTCCTCCAAAATCAAAATATCATATTCAAATTCGTAGAAGGAGACATGACTTCAACACAGCAACAAGCGAAATATCAATTTGCGTTAAAATTCTTCTTACGATTTAGACATATTACGTATTTCACAGCATGGATGGAACGGACTTTAATTCAGCCAATTAATCAAGTACAACAACATGCTTTCGGATTGCATAAATGTTAACTTATCACTTACTACTATTAGAACGTAGTAAGGAATAAATAATACATCCAATTTTCGTATTAGGAGCAACAAAAACAAGTAAAAATTATTCTTTCTCTAACAGCATTGTAATGCTTATCTCTTCCTACGTATAGTTGTATGCGAGAAGTAATAAAACACCTTTAAGTAGTAAATAATTGGACAGAGAAGAAATTGAGAAATAGAAGAGATTGAGAATTTCAAAACTTTTACGAACACAATCATAAATGCAAAAGAAACTGACTTTTTTTGATTGCCGAATTGAAAGAGACAGAAAATAAACTTGGACAGAAAATATTAGTCGTAGGAGATTAGAATTTTGGGACATAGGAAAAAAAGAAATGTAGAATTAGAAAAAATAGATGAAGAGTAGAATAAACACTAGCGTTAAAGCTGCTAGTTAATAAGCAGTAAACAAAATGAGAACAAATAAGGTAACAGTGATTCTAAGAGGATAAATAAACGTTCGAAAAAAATAAAAGTAGAAGAACTAATTAAGCGGGGAGATACTTACGTATCTCCTATTAATTTCAAAACAGTCGCACAAATTCGAAATAGGAAACCAGCCCGAACGCGACCAGTTGGTAGCAGTAAGGCGGAGCCCAGCGAAGGAGCACAAAGAGACGTGGCGAGCAGCCGCCAAGCGGCGCCGGGGGGCAGGTGTGGGGGAGGCTGATCTCCTGAGGGGGGTCGGCGCTTTGGCGGAGCGGGGCAGGTACGAGTTAATTGCGGTTTTGCACCGGCTCAGGGGCCCAGCCTCTCCGCATTGTGCTGCACGCTATCTCCTCTTCCCCGCCACTGCCGCCCCTGTCCACCCTGCTCCTCCCCTATCCAGCCAACGACAATAACCATCCGCGGCCTCCCACCCCACCGCGACCCGCCCTCCCTTCCACCGCCTCGCCCCGCGCTCGCACCGCTCGCCCGCCGCGTCCTCCCCCACACGCGACCCGCCCCTCCCTTCACCGCCTCGCCCGCTCGCCCACGCCTCGCCCCGCCTCGCCCCGCTCGCCGCTCGCCCGCTCGCCCCGCCTCGCCCCGCACTCGCCGCCCGCCCGCCATCAGCCCGCTCGCCACCGCTCCCTCGCCCCGCTCCCTCGCGCCCCGCGCCCGCTCGCCCCGCGCCCTCGCTCCCGCATCGCCCCGCCTCGCCCCCGCTCGCCCCCTCGCCCCGCCTCCGCCTCCCGCGCTCGCCCTCGCACCCGCCCCGCCTCGCACGCCGCCGCCTCGCCGCCGCCTGCCGCACTCGCCCGCTCCCGCCGCCCCCGCCTCGCCCACCCGGCGCTCGCGCTCGCCCGCCTCGCCCGCCTCGCCCGCTCGCGCCTCGCCGCTCGCCTCGCTCGCACGCCTCGCCCCGCCTCGCCGCCCCGCTCGCCCGCCTACGCTCGCCGCTCGCCCCGCTCGCCCGCCTCGCCCCGCTCGGCTCGCCCGCGTCGCCTCGCTCCCCGCCTCGGCCCCGCCTTCGGGCCCGCGCCGCCCCCCTCGCCCCGCTCGCCCCCTCGCCTCGCCTTCGCCCGGCTCGCCCGCTCGCCCGCCTCGCCCGGCCTCGCCCCGCTGCCCGCTCGCCCGCCTCGCCCAGCGCGCTCGCCCCGCCTAGCCCCGCCCTCGCCCCGCCTCGCCCGCCTCCGCCCGCCTACGCCTCGCACTCGCCCCGCCCGTCGCCGCTCGCCCCGCCTAGCCCGCCTCGCCCCGCCTTCGCCCCGCCTCGCCCCAGCCTACGCCCCGCCTCGACCCCGCCTCGCCCCGCCATGCCCCGCCTCGGCCCCGCCTCGCCCACGCCTCGCCCCCCTCGCCCCGACCTCGCCCGCCTCGCCCCGCCTCGCCCAACGCCTCGCCTCGCCTCGGCCTCGCCCCGCCTCTCCACGCCTCGCCCCGCCTCGCCCACCGCCTCGCCCCGCCTCGGCGCCCGCCTCAGACCCCAGCTACTCCTTATCTTTCCTACCTCACCCCTTTCAGCCCCCACCCCGCTAATACCGCCGCAGCCAGGCTTTTAAACCCGGCGAGATGAAATCAGAGCGGGGCCGCAGGCGGAAAGCACCAGGGGCGGGCGGGAGGGGAGGGACGGGGAGGGCGGAGGGGAGGGCTTCCCGGGTCAATAGCGAGGTGCCCGCGGCCAAATAAAGCCTCCCTCGCCACGCCCCTCCTCACCCCTTCCCCGCACTCCGCCGCGCCTCTCGGAAGCGGGCAGCCCCGCGACCTGAAGGAGCAAGGAAGGATGCAGCAGCATGCAGGAACCGAAATAAGAAAGAATGGGGGTTGCACCGGGCGGCATGAGCACTTCATCACGAAGCGGAGTGAACCGTAAGAGCCGAAAAGCAAAGAGCGGCCCATTGCGATGTGAGGTGTGTGTCCAACGCAAAGGCGGCCATGAGTGATGTCGAGGGCTCGAAAGAGGGTGAAGATGATGGGGTGCGAGGAGTTGAGGTGTGAGAAAATCATCAAAGAGCTTCATAAAAACAGACTGGGATGGAATGAAATAATGGAGCCAGCAATTAAAAGAGCTACAGCACAAAGGGATGTGTAAAATGCGCACGAGATGATGTGTCATTTCAAGATCTACAAAAGTGAAGGTCATAGAAAATACACTGAATGTGGAAGCATGATGACTAACGAGGAACATATCACGAATATGAATGGAGCCGAAAATGCGAATGTTGGTTTGAATGTGATAAGGTTCAGGTGTAGGAGAAAATCAAAACGACGACAGACGTGATTATCGAGGGAAAAAGCGACCCCAAGAGGCGACAGAAAGCGAGGGCGGCCGGCAGATGCGGCCGGCAAATGCGGAAAGAGCAGCGAGTTCGGTGAGAGTGATATAGCCTGCGACGGCATATGAACGATTGGAAAGAGGGTGGTGAGGGCGGTGAGGTTGGCGAGGTCAGCGGGGCGGTAAGGTTAGTAAGGGCGTCGAGGGCAGTGAGAATGTGAGGGCGATGAGGGCGTAAAAGGGCGGCGAGGTGGGCGACAGCAGTGAGGAGGGCGATGACAGACAGCACGACGACAGCATTTAGAGAACGAGGCCGGCGAGGGCGATGAGGGCAACATGGACAATGTCGGCGAGATAAAAGAGAGTGACGGGTGTAATGTCGGCGAGAGAAGTGAGAGCGGCGATGTCAGCCAGGAGCCAAGGGCGTCAAGGACGGTGAGAGTGGCGCGGGCTGCGAGGACGGGAAGGGTGGCGAGGCCGACGAGGGGACACATTCGGGGGAGTGCAACGAGAGCCCGAAAGACAGCAAGAATGGTGGAGGTAGCGTGACCTGCGAGAATGCGACGGCCAACGTCGGTGTTGAGGACGGCGAGGATGGCGAAGGCGGGGGCGGCTCAATGAGGATGATAAAGGCATGTGTAAATCCTGAAAGAAGATAATAACGTCAGATGCAGGGATGAGAATGGTGAGCACGGCGAGCCGCAACCTCAACGGTAATCAGTCTCATCTCGGCGAGGCATGGGGAGGAAAAGATCACTCGCGTCTCGGTAAAGCATGGAGAGGAAATGATCAGTCTCGTCTTGGTAAGGCATGGAGAAGAAATTATCAATCTCGTTTCGGTAAGGCATGGAGAGGAGATGATCACTCTCGTCTCGGTAAGGTATGGAGAGTAAATGATTAATCTTGTCTCGGTAAGGCATGGAGAGTAAATGATCAATCTCTTCTGGCTAAAGCATGGAGAGGAAATGGTCAGTCTCGTCGCGGGAAGTCAGGGAGGACTTATGCAGTCACACTTAGGGCTTCTGAAACCCTTCCGAGCGCAATAATCCGAATGAAGCGTCCAGGTTTATGCATCTCAGAATGAATGGATTCTGAGGCTCAGCGCCCTATCATTTCGACGTCGTACACTGAACGTACTAATGCCACTCGCCATGCGCATTAGAGCCAAGAAGAGAATTTAAATATGGAGCGTTAAATAATTTTCTTTTTCTGATTCAAATATTTTTAGGTCAAAGTAAACAAAGTTAAAAATCATTGATTGTGCAACAATATCTTGTACAAGAATGAGATCCAGTCCCTCTTGATTGTAGAATTTTTTCAACTTAATTGATCTGCATTCTATTGCGTTATTACTAGAGACCAGACTTGTAAGCATTAATAATTTATGGTTTATGAATAAATTTGAACAGTAAAAGCTATAAAATATATACTAAAATATGCCATATAATATTCATGAGATATCCATTTACACACTGTTTTTTATAATTTATTCATTTACTCCTACATTTGTCCGCCTTTTTCCTCTTGCTATAACTTTCAGTGACATTTTGAAGACAAGCGTTAGTATAGTTAGTTTCCACAAAGAAATTTCTGTCGTTACATATAATAAAAAGCTATCAGTAGAATCATCTTCCAACACGAATTCGAATCCCCCTTGACATCCACCTTCTTATTAAGAGAAAAGAAATTCTTTCATTTTCGAGTCCTATTTCACTCACTTTTGTAGGAATCCATCTCAGATTCGGAGTTAAAACTGCACGCTCATTCGTCATCGTCACCCATTACGAAGATGTAATCGTAGACACGCAATGCCTATCATTTAATTATCATGATTTTCTTGTTAACATAACGTGTAACTCAAATACAAGAAATATATATAAGCAACTAGCTTTAGCCAATAAATTGTTCACACACACATTGTAGAAACACATTGTAGATTTAAAAAAAATAATGTATTAAAATAAATATAGCTATTAAATGAGTAACAAATAGTTTACAAGAGGAATGTACAGAATAATGAGTAGGTTGTAGAAACATGATGAATATTATGAAAGCAGGAAAAATATATAGTCTATACGTCATAAAATTCTACTTAAGTAATTGAAAATTTGATGTTACAAGCACGGTATGCACTTATGAGCGAATTGTCTTACGACTGAGTATTAACGTTAATTTGTATCAGTTCTTAAGTATTACTTCCAGTATGGAATGTTTCAATAAATGGCAAAAATTGTTTTAGTGGAGACTTCTTAAGGAACTTTTGAAGCACTTTTGTGAATTTGATTGAAAACATTATTTAATCCGAATACGTTTCTTTGAAATAATATTTACTTATATCTGTAATAATTAATACAATATTCTAATAATAAATGAGAAGACAATTTATAAGACATATTCTCTATGAAACGCTGGAAATTACTGCGAACCAATTAAACAAATTAGTGTACAAATTAATTTTAGTACACAATAATTCGCAGGTGTTAAATATTTCATTTAGAAGTGGAAAAGTAAAACGTGATCAAGAGAGTGTATTGAAGCATGTAAAAAGTGCTTTTTTTACATTATGTAAATTACCATTTACAAAGAACGACAATAATAAATTAATGAACAACGTTTTAAATTATGATGTTCAAAATGGAAAAACAAACAAAGTAGAACATTGCAATAAAATAAAAGGTCAACTATATATTTGAAAATATATTTTTTATAATCTTACAATAATTCTCAAAATCAAAAAATCCTCAAATTTAATGCAATTTTACTGCAGGATGGGTATATTAGTAATAATTAACAACAAAAATAATATTAATTATATGATACAATAATACTTAAATAACTCGACAAATTTAATATCGAAATTTTAATTATTTGAATGGAATTTTATCTTAATTACAACGAAAAAAAGGGTCAAGTTACCAACGGCCTAAATTACTCTCATTACGGGAATGTTATTAATTACGGGATAATTATTATAACTGCTGAATTGCAAATGCGGGAAAAGCAGTCGAAAGCAGCAGCCACTAGGAGCTAGGCGGTCGGAAACCCGTCAGCGCAAACAGACAATATCCCAGCATTCGGGAGAGACCAGTTACGGAAACAAAGCCTTCGCAATACGGGTCCTGGGAACCACGGGCTTCCTTCCAAGCATTACACCGCCTCGACAACTCGTCACGGAAAGCAGCACACAAACACACTGCTCTCCGCGCTCTAACCAAGCTAAGCACCAGTTAACAGACCGAGCGGAGGGTAGCTCTTCGGCGTATTCCCAGAAACACTTCTCACGCATTCCGGAGACGTGAGCAAATCCCACTTGCACCGGCAATACACACATGGAGCTCCGAGGGAAATGGGCGGCTGTAAACGGAGGTTGTCGCTGAGGTAAGGGCCGGCAGAGAGGAATTTGGGCAGCCGGCAATGACTGTATCAAATCGCGGAGGACTCGGCAATGGCCAGAGAGGAGATACATGCGTAAATAGCATTCCGCAAACAGCAGCACAAAGAGCAAGGAATACAGGCTACACTTCATTGATGGTACAAGACATACTAGATGTGATCACGAAGAGGACTGTGGAGGCCAGCAAAATTGTGGCGGAATGGCGGAAAAACTGAAACGAGAAAGAAATGGGCAGCTTGTGGTGGAAACGTATGCTTCTGCAGTAAAGGCTGGGTGATATTTGCAAGGAAAGGAGAAATGGTTTGCAAAACCGGGAGTGCGTCGGGGTGAGTGAGCAGGCAGAGGAGAGGGTCACAGCAGAACGAGAAGGGACGGAACCGATAATGGGGGGCGAGGCGAGACGAGAGGAGACTCGAGAGTGGAATGTTGCGCCGAGCAACTGACAGCCCGTCGCGGCGGCGAGACAACTTCGCGATGAACGCGAGTGGGTGCGGACCGGGGAGGACAGGACACGGTTGGGTGGTCGTGAGCGAATGCGGTTAGACGCAGGGCGAGTGTGGGCGGCCACGGGTGGGCACGAGCGTTCCCAACGGGCGTGCGTAATCCCTGGTGGTGTGGGCTCACTTCAGGGGAGGAAGGCCGCTATAGGCGAGTGTGCACTAAAGTGGACGGAAGAGGATGGACGACGTGGGGAGAAAGGCGAGGATGGCTGTGTAGGCGAGGTGAGTAAATGAGCAAAGAAGGTGAATAGGGAGGAAAGGGAAGGGAAGAATAAGATGACTTGGGAGCGAGGAGAGAAGGGAAGGTGACGAGGACGAGGACAGCGTGAAGGGCGGAGAGGAAAGGAAAAAGACGTGGAGGGAGGCCGGGAAGGACGGGGAGGGAGTAGTGGGCCAAATAAGTGGGAGGGCTTGGAGGACGAGGAAGGTGGGGAGGAAAGGAAGGAAGGGGAAGATTTGACAGGTGTGGAAGACCAGAAGTTTTCGCCGGCCGATAACAAGCACGGAAGCAATTCTGATTATTTCGGACTTGGATAAATAGTCGAATAAGAAAACCAAACGTAATCAGGACCAGAAACAAATTTACAAGTGCATGGTAGTTTGCAGCATAAATTAAACCAAAAGAAATTTATTTGCCTTCCAAGATTGGAAAATGAAATGCGAACAGCGCGGCAATGGTTGTGACTGTTAGCCTACTGACTTTTACCCAAGCTCGGGTTCAAAGCCCGATCGAAGCGTTTAGGGGATTTACGGTCATAGCTGGTAGAAAATCCTTCTACGCTTCCTTCCGGAGGAAGTAAAGCCGGCTGTCCCATGTTTGTAGATTACTTGCATGTAAAAGATCCTAACAAGCCTAAATGTCGCCTCTGAGCTAAATTCAAATCGCCTGTTTCTCGCCCAAGAAATACTCCTTTCTCTCTAGTTGAAGGAGCGGAGCGAAATTGCGTGGTCAGACGTAAGAGCGGACTGATGGCCCGTGTCTCGCCACAGAATAATAAGGCCAATTCATTCAAATTCAACAGTTTATCAAATAATTGCCTACTGTCGCCAGCCAGCCCAGCCGCAACCCCGAACACGGCCGCCCGCTAACCCTGCCGTCACTGAAGTACCAGTATCCATCTGGCGCACGTTCGTGTGGGACGAAACGTTTCATCGAAAACGTTTCATCGAATCAACGAAACTCGCGCCCCTTCACTGCGCACGGTAGACCTGGCCTACCAGCCCGGAAATTTAGTCTTATAGTGTGTCTCGCTGGTGAGTAAAACTCGAACAGAGATAGAATATTATACTGGATTCACTTATGGACTAGAGAAAACTTCGCTAATGTCCTGTCTGACAGGGAGTTGTCCATTTTCACAGTATAGTTACCCAACTAGGCATATTAGCCCTGCTCACTAACGCCAGACCGTATATGGATGTGCTAATAATAGGAAAGCAATTGAAATATCTATCAGGTGGACAGTGTAGTGCCATGTTTAAAGAGATTCAAGGGTGTGGGTTCCGCTTCGGATTTCAACATTTCTTGCTAATCGCCATCTCTCTCGTTTAACACATTACCACACGTTTCCAGTACTAATAACTTGCAGTATTTACATAAACTCACTGTTTTTTACATCGATCCGCCCTAACTGGCAATCTAATTTCACCCGGATTGCAACCCACAAAGAAGCTTCCACTGTCGTTGCACCCGATTTTGTTGGCTAGAAATGAAACACAAACTCACTCAACACTAAACCATTTTGAAACACACTCTCTCATTCACCCCGATCCGGTTTCCTGAAACACAAGCCTCAGGTCATTCACCCCGCTCCGCCCTGACACACAACTCACTCATTCCACCCCGCTACGCCCTGACACAACAACCTCACTCATCACCCCCGATCCGTACCTGAAACACAACTCACTCTTTCACTCCGATGCGCGTCCTTAAAACCAACTCCTTCACCCCGACCCGTGATCTCGGAGCGCTCTCTCGCAGCGGCGCTCCCGCCCAACCGCAGCGGAGCACTCGCTTTCGCCTCGCGTCGGCCTGCCCCGCCCCCTCCCACAGCTCCGCCCCCGCCCCCCCCGCGGGCGCGATCGAACGCGGCCTAAGAGCCTTTACGATTCTCTCTCTTCTGTGCTGCAACCATTCCCCGCCCACCGCGCCCGGCGCTCTTCTATCGGCGACGGCGCAGCGCTGGCGACGGCCGCGAAGACCCAAACCGCCCCATAATTTCCTGTTAATCGTGTGTGATCGTTAATGTGAGAAATCTGTGCGGAGAGGCCCGAGCAGAAGCTTGGGGATTCAAACACTCAGGGGCCACTTAACGTACTTGGATCAACCAGTGCCCTATGCTGAACTGGAGTATGAGAGTCCAAGGTTCATATTCCTGGTCACACCTGAACCTGTTGTCACGATCCCAAGCAGTTCCCTATCGGGACTAAAGAACTGCACACGGATCTAGTATATCTATCTATTTTAACACAGAGTCGATGCTATCGAGATGTTAGCCGAAGTAATTCACGTTTGTCGCAGCGCCACATAAAGCAATGAAACAAACAAACTTATCTGAATTAATCCATTAGTTTCAATATAAACCCAGCTGCGGAAACGAAACCATTTCCTAAAATTATATATCTTATCTCTGTAGTGCACATTTTAACTAAGTTACCCAACTCAGCAGTACAACAACAAGAGTCCCTGATAGAAGGAAAGTTGTTTTTCACCTAGTTTATATATCCCGCACCTCTGGTCCGTGTAAGACCACACTACTGGCCTTCATCTACATCACCCCGCAAAAAACAGCAAAAAAATGTTGGGCTGCATTAACCACAAACCAGGCAACAAATGGTTTTCCAACGTAGACCCAGTAGCACTGCACAGCAAGCTCTAACCAAAAAACCTAAAATATTAATACCCCTGTCGTCTTTTGCGTAGAACCCGCTGTATATATATATCATGTTTAATTAGTTTTACAAGACAATATTTGTATAAGAAATTAATTATACGGTATCCAGTTTCTTCTTCAAACCACAGAATATCTGTGCAAAAAACATGTCCCTTCCCACTTAACACGCCACTACCAACAAACCCTGAGAACAACAGACCCACAGTATGTAAATAATATTTAACGGCGAAGCGGCCTCTCCCTTACACTAGCCAATTACACCGTAGTTTGGTTCCGTGCAGGAGGGCCATAATAATATCTATTTTGACACTTAAGAGAAACCTCTGGATGTTTATCAATAATGCGAATTAGTATGGAAATAGAAAATAATCCCTGCCTATGACAACCGTGGTTAGGCTTGACTATGCCCGCAACAGTTTGTCAAATTGTGGCCTCGACAAACGATCGACGTCACACACCGAGCCATATAAATATGGCGCCCTGGCAGATCACGTATAGACTCGCACTCTTAATGACTAAGCTAATTACTTTCGGCGAAGTCCGCGTCACGTGGTACAGAAAGGAGGTAACAATCTTAAACAACTGGCCAAATCCCTGCGAAAACTGATTTACATCTGCAAAAATGTTGCCGGGACGGGAATCATTATCCATATTCCTTTATCTGTGAAAGGTCAAAGACTAGGATTAAAACGTTGAGGTAATAGCAGTAGTTTGTTTGACAATTAATGAAATATACTAAGCTGTCCTCCGAGACTTGATTTGATAACATCAAGCTTAGAAACACCAAAGTGAGATGACCTCAAAAAAGACAACAATAGTCGAACCAGCGGAACACAACGTGTTCGTGGTTTACGATTTTGTACTAAATTGATGAACTGTTGGAACGTTTGTCTGATTTTGTCATGCCTTGCTTTAATCCCAGGCTCTTACTCAATCTTAAAGTACGACAGAAAATTGCATACATAACTATTATTAACCGGCCAGCTAATCAAGTAAAAGAGTGTACTGAAATATGTCCGGGCAATCTGTAAAATGCTAACTAACTATAATTGCGCCGAATAGTGTAGAAAGTCCACCCTCCGTGTGAGCGGGTGCTTTAAGTCAGCCCGACGTAACTCTATTAAGAAAATCTCATCACTCAGTGTTTGCAGATAGCTATATGCGGCACAGCGCGTATGTCACACAACTTTCACACAATACTAACATTATCCATCCACGTAGTTATATCGAGCCAAACCGCAACATGAGCCCCGATATAATTTGGGGGCAGCGAGCAGCGCACTGAGTGGAGGACTCCTCGGTTCGTGCGCGCAGGTGAAAGGAGCACAGGGAAACAGCGAGCGGAGAACGAAGGACGCGGAGCATGATCATGGCGGAGGGTTCGGCCGCCTGAACAAAATGATCACAAAGTAATGGCAGTGTCACCGGAGGTAGCTGGACAGAGCGGCGGCGGCGCGCGGGAGCCGGCGCCGGGAGTACAATGGCATCAGTATCAGAACGCCAACGCGCCGTACGTACTCTGAGCTTCAGCCAGTATCCCAAGGGACGTTAACGGCTCTGCGCCGCTCCCGTGCCCGACCGGCCGGGCATGGTAGAAGCGCTCCATCTCGTGCACGCGTATGCGCGTATTGGCGACTGCTTTCGCAGGCCCGCGTTTAAGTCTCTCGACCGCCGACATGAGTTCCAAAGAGTGTTGCAGGTTGCCAAGACGCTCGCGCGCCGTCGCAGCCGTTATCCTATTGCGACATCGCCTATGAATGGCACGCCATCCAGTGGCCCCACGCACATCGCTGACGTAGCCCCGACAATGTTAGGGCGACCCCGACCGCATCACGAGACCATTCGGCTGGGTAGCACAAACCACACGGCGACAGCGCGTAGCCACCTGCACATACCAGTTGTTGCAAACCGACGCTCCCCCCCAAGATCGTGCGCGTGGGAAGGACTTATGTCGCCCCGGGCAGGTGGCCCGAATTACATCCCTGCCCCAATACAGCAGGGCCTCATTCCTGGAAAGCCACTAGCTCTTGAGAGCTCTCTGCTACGGCAGCTGGACCCTTCGTGGGATGGTGAGGATGTCTGTGACGACGGACCAGCATAACATGCGTTCCGGACGGGACGGTGCGTATCAGCGTAGCCCAAAGCAGTGCCGTGTCGAGGTAGAAAAAGGGCAAAAATCCTAGGTGTACACTCCGGCGATTTATCCTCATGGTAAAGATTAACGATGTGTGAGGCCAGTATGTGCCACAGGGAACTTCAGTACCGTGTTCGGTCTCTGTTCTCATAAGTAAAGCCCCTCACAGCCTAGCCTAGCATCACTGAAGTTTACCCGAAAAAACTATCCACGGTTAATTATCATTCGTAATGCTGCCACTTGTTTAAAAAAACATCGGCTTTAAAAAAAATCTTATATTGCCCTCGATAAAAACACATGGCCGCTCGCGATTGCTACTTCGCCGAGAACGTCGCTCGCGGCTCATGCGTCAGCAGCCAATGCTATTAGGGCCCGCCTTCCACTTTCGCAGGTGGCTCGCTTGGGTCTGCCTGCTGGTGCCGTGGAGAAGAACGACAGCCTCTGAGTGGGAGCTACGCCTTCCCGCACGCGAGGGCCTACCTGGAGAGCCGCCTCTCGGCCTGCAGCGTGACGCGGAAGGCCGTACAAGTTTTACGAAGACTCTGCCGGCTCCCAAAAGCGCTCATGCGTGGCTGCCGAATTTTTCGCGTCCTTTCAAAATCACCCTTGTACACTGCCTCTCTCGGCCGAGCTCCACACGGAGTGCCCCACCCGGTGATGCCACCGCTGGCACAACGCCCGGCTCCCAATCCTATCAATTTTAGTTTCGACACCCGAACGGTGACCAACCACCCTCCACCAAAAGGCCAAATGCGCGTCCGAAGCAGTACACCCAGAACGCAAGTCTTCCAAAAACGGACATCACCACTTCCACGGACAACTGCGTAACCCAGACACACCATTACAGACCGTTTTCCCAACAGTCCGGAGGCTTCCGAGACAACACGCCGCGAACCTCCATACTGATTTCAGTCAAAAGCTAAAGTTAAGTCAGTCGTGAGCCGTTTTCAAAATGAAAATTTCGGTTTTAGTATAAGAATGCCTGACTTAATCTAATCCAAGTCTTATTTGTGTCACACCTTTCTGACCAGGGCATAAAATTATAAACAAACTCATATAAACAGTCCATGCCAAAATTTTAAAAACCCATTTTAGTTCCATACCGGCCTTCTAACAAATTTTAAGCGATATAATCCCCTCCAATCAAACCGTCTCAGTCGCCTCACAACTCCATCGAGAACACCATTTACCCTTCGTCCTCTCGTACCGAACGTATTGCATTACCGCCTTATGTTCGAATGCATATCGATAATTAGGTGCCAACACCCTTTCTCTTAAAATGTTTCAACCACCTCACGAGCCACAACGGGGTATTTAACTCACCCGAATATTTTCAAATTCAATAATCATCCCAAGCGAATATTTCAAATTCAATTGGCCCCGCCAATTGAACGCTGAATCAACTGAAAGGATTATCATCCACTTTTCCCTTAAAGAATATGCAAAGAGTAACATCCTTTTAAAGAACTCCGAAACAAAGCAATGCAAGCAAATTAGTTAAGCCTCATTTGTTTCTCACGCTGTTATATCCAATATTAGGCAGGAAAATTTGAAATGACTTCCTGCCTAAAACCGAGAATCACACCCAATACTTATCTTCCTTAAGGCTCTTCCTTTCTTCTTACTTGATAAAAGGACGGCCTATTATCGTGAGGACCAGAACTGGAATAAGTAGAAAGTATCGCTTCGAAATGACATGACATGGGTCTACGGTACGGAGAAACAAACACTGGCGCATAAACTTCTAACATAATCCAAAGAGGACATCCAAGTGCTCTGCGTTCCATAGAACCTATAACTGCGCGTACAGCTGATTCATAAGTTAATCCATGTCTATCACAGTGCCGACGTTCTTCAATGTCTGCTGTGTGCTCTCTGGTAGACTCTCCTCTGAATTTGAGTCAGTCCCCTGGTTCCTCACAGGCCTCCGATTTTAGACGACAAACAATTTAAATATGCAAAATGTTGACTTTTAAAGCCAAAAGCCTTTTCAGTCTGCTTGCGTCACAACATAAAACACACACATTAAAAATATTTCTTTTCTTCTGCGCTCACAGCGGAAATCGGCGCGTCTAATATACGTGATACTCCCAGCGGACAGTCTGAGAGCTGTCGTGCCTATCCTCAAATTCTATTCTCATCCAACACATAGTTACATCCAGACTGATAAACCATTGGAATTCCACCTTTTATATTAGTCCTCCCTAGCAGGTATATGTCTCACACCACCCACAGTATTTATTCCAGCCTTTCCCCGGTATTGATATCTGTGTAGCGTGGAATTGTGTAACTGCAGACCTAATGCGCTATAATTTTGCCCAACTACTATCAAATTTTATGTCAGTTATATCAGTTGAAGTTGATTTTGCAATTACACAGTATCGTCTGTAATTACATATCACCAGACTAAACTAAGATTTTTGCCTTTTACTTCGTATCACTGAAATGCTATATAATGTTGGACCTTGTTCGCCTGAAAATTCTGAGGGAGCCCACCAGCCTTCCGAAAAGAACACCGGTGAATATGTTCAACCACTAATAAAAACACCCAATAAAACGTATGCACCTACTTATAAAGAAATATAGTAAGGCTAATATGCAAACAGATAGCGCGTCCATGCCAGCGCTTCCACGTA
>BOPP01000041.1:2060759-2073458 GCA_017312745.1 Gryllus bimaculatus | reverse complement strand
TGTATTACTTTATTTACTTTGTATTTATTATTTATTGTATTTACTTTATTATGTATATTACTTATTTATTTACTTATTTGTTACCTGTATTTTACTTATTTATTTACTTATTTACTTGTATTTACTTTGTAATTTACTATGTATTTATTATTTTACTTGTATTACTTAT
The DNA here is from genome assembly GCA_017312745.1 of Gryllus bimaculatus. NCBI lineage: Eukaryota > Metazoa > Arthropoda > Insecta > Orthoptera > Gryllidae > Gryllus > Gryllus bimaculatus. The sequence continues at coordinate 2,073,289 of BOPP01000041.1, read as the reverse complement.
TATACTTGTATTACTTATTACTTGGTTATTTACTTATATTACTTGTATTTACTTATTATACTTGTATTATTACTTATTTACTTGTATTTTACATATTACTTGTATTTTACTTATTTATTATTACTTATTTACTTATTTACTTATACTTATTTCTTATTATTATTACTATTTACTTTATACTTATTTACTTATTAATTATTTAATTATATTATTTACTTATTTTACTTATTATTATATTTATTTACCTTATTACTTATTTACTTATTTACTTATTTACTTATTAATTATTTACAATTTACTTATTTACTTATTTTACTTAATTATATTAATTTACTTATTTGCTTATTATTTATTTATTTAAATTTGCTTTGCCTTGTTTATATTATTAATTTATTTCCATCCAGCCTTTTAAAAGGCGCGATTGGAACCAGTTGCGCACTGGCAAACAACCTTGCTGCAGCCAACTCTCCTGCCCGCTCTCTCTGCAGGGCCCGGTGGGCCCCGAAGGACGTGCGCTTCGATCAAGTGGGAGACCCGTTGACGTTTGGTGGGTGCGCGGCGGCAACTTGGCGTCAACTGACTATGCGCCGAGACACTACGCATTCCGGGCGCGCATAACAACTTTTGGAGCCCTCAACGGCGGGCCAGCAGGGTAATGCCTCGAGGATGCATAACGGGAAACCATTATGACTGGAGCAAGATTCGTTCAGCTGTTCATACGGATTTACTCGAAATGAGATAGAAATGAATTCCCCTTGGATTTTCGCATCTAAGGTAATTTGAAATTTCTACATTCCCCACACTTTTGACTCGATTTTATATATTGCATTAACTAAGTTTTATGCTGCAAATTGAATTCATGTTTAATTTCTATTAGTCAATGTACTTTAATTTCCTAAACCTATGCGACACACCATAAGATAAGATCAATGTTTTTATTAGCCTTGAATTTTCTTAAACAAAGCGAGAATATTTCCTGTTAAGATCTCTACTATTTGGCGAGAGCAGTCTTATGCAATAGAGAGAGTCAAATACATTTCCTGGCTCTTTAACATCACATTTTTTTATTAACATACTATAATAATATTTTTAATTATGGAATAGTCCGTAAAATATATTCAAGGAGGAATACTCTTATAATATTAAGATTACAAAATTATTTATTGTTGTTTTAACATTTTGAGCTTGCTAAGTTTGAAATCTTCACCAAAACGTTATCAATACTCAAGTTTTCAGCCTAAGAAGGGGTAAACAGAAGTGATCGTTTTTTACGGTAAATTAGTATTTATTGGCATAAGGATAAGAGATTCTCGGTAATAGAAAATTTTAAAATGGTGCGATGCTGATAATCGTGTATGTTACGCATGTGGTACAAAATTATGATCATTTGAAAGTTCGTAACTCCGGTGTTTCAGGGAGCTTAGGTTGAAGAACACTCAAGCCAACCCCATAAAGCTCTGGCTAACTAATATTTGGTTTTCATTTAGGTGTATACGAAAATTACAAAATCTTTCGTTTATACACGTTCTTTCAGTAGAACTATTATTAAAGTTAGACAGATAATTTTCAATACTTTTAGAGCTACTTCATTTTTCTACTTCTTAAAAACGTTCAATTAATATAATTACTCCGTTTTGGTAAAAATAATTCTTTTATTTCTGGATATGGTTTATTAAACTGCCGCCAAGGATTTCCAACTATTATTCTTAAAGTTATTATCAATTTCAAGAATATAAATGTTTATAATAATCAACAAATCATTCATTTTCCATAAAGTTTTAAACAAACTGGACGTATAAAAATCAGTAATTTATATACCGCTACTTGTCCACCAAGTAAATTAAGACTACATAGAAAAGCAACTTGTATTTTACCTGGTGTTTATTTCTTACGTATTTTTCAAACGACATTACGAAGGAGGGCAATTATGGGTGAGCAAGAGTATTGCTCTAAAATAACAGGCAAAGTCTGATACCAAGGTTCAGGCGCCGAAGGCTCCTTAGCAGTTGGGTCGACGCAAGCCGGGGCGGTCAGCTAAGCGGAATGCTTCGGACTCGCAGACCCGGGCGGGGTGAAAGGGGAGGGGAGGGAGGGACCTTCTGTGAAAACCGAAGGCGCGAGGAGCCAAGCGCTAAGCGAGCAGTTTGCTGAGTGGAGCGCGACGGGCGCAGGGAGGGCGAGGAGTGGGGGGGTGGGGATGGGCGGGATGCAAAGAAGGGGACGAGGGGGCGTGTTGGGTGGGGTGGATGGGCAGGGACGTATCAATGGTGTGGGCGGGCGCGAGGATGTGGGGAGAGCGGGAGCGCAGGGGCATTGTAGGCGTGTGGTGGGCTTTCGAGGGAGACGCAAGCGTCTGGAGGGTGAGGATGTGGGGGCCGGGGCGTCTACCCGGTCTGCGGGTCGCGAACGCGAATGCGAATTCGTCGCTTGCGCGTAACGAGTGGCATTTGCTTCGGCCGGCGAACGGCGGCGCTCCGGGTTGGTGCCCTCGGACTAAGCGCGGCGCGGTTGGGACTGTATTCCGAAACCATGGCCACCTGTTGCCGATGTAAATAAAAATAAAACTACGTCGTTGCAACGTTTTAAAGTTCCAACACAAAATAAAACAAATACCTGATCAATTGTAAAGGTTAAGATGTGTAAAAAAGAATTATTTTTTAAAAACATTTAGTGCAGCTTACAATTGTTGAGTAAAATCAATTCGAAATGGCTTTAGCAATTTGCTTACTCATTAATAATGATAATACAATACCATTAATCAAGTTGAAGAGAACAGAACTGAAAGAAAAATGTATACTTCTCGAAAGTTGAAATGCAACTTAGTATCAATCATCTCCTCGGACCTCTCCCTTTGAACAGCAAATACTCCCCTTTCTCAAGAACCTTACAGGTCGTGCTTTACATTTTACGTTCATGCCTTACAGACTTACATGAGTAGGAATTCATTGATGAAAATGAGTGAGTAACATCTCGACGATACATACAGTAATCCGAACCATCCACCACAACCAAGCACTGGCGGACTGTTTGGTTACATTTCCATTGTCGGAATCAAATTAACGATAGTATGCTGTATTTGTTTTATTGTTGTAGCACTCAGCGAATATTAAATGGAAGTGCTTAACTTATCCCAATTATTTTATTCATCAAGGCGACAACAATAAAAATGATTATCGATGCCTTAAAACTTTCCATCAACAAATATTTCCATTACAACAATTGATTTTTGCCTATTCAAGAGTTCCTTGAGGACTCTCCTCCCGTGTTCCTCTCATCTTGCTGAAAAACAGCTGAACATGCGTGAAATCCACTATGAAACATGATCTGAACAACGGCTCAATTATCCCTTCTTTTGACCTCAATGGCTAAATGATGTCTAAATTCTCGACCATATCTCAAAACTGCCGCACGCCACTAAGTTAGTGAATCCAATAGTCGTGAAAATCGAAAAGAATTTGAATTGAGTAAATTCAAGACATAATGTTTTCATAAAATTATTAGTAAAATAAGTAATATTCTATACAATATAAAACGGCCTCTTCAGATGTAAGACAAATTTAAATCCTTCCAGTCTTGACAACGTAAAATTGACCCATAATGTCAGATTATAATAAAATTACTTCTTGTGATCGTGAAAAGATAATATTCTCTATAAAATGGCGACTTTTAGAAACGATATTTTTCAATTTTTTGCTGCTCTCCAATTGACAAGTGATGTGAAAGAGTTTTGAATGGCATTGAATTGGTCAGCACTGTCTAGGTAGTATCAATTTTCAAATTTCCAGATTGAACCCAATCGCTTAAGCCTAAAGGGATTTCTGAGTCTTGAATAATAACTTTCTAGATATAGTAACTTTTGCTGGTCTGTTATAGCCAAGCAAACACATTCCGGCGAATTTTGGCGTACAATAATATGAAAGGATACGCCTCCCATCTCTATTTTTCAGAATTAATATCAGTTGTGAAATACTTAATTACAATCAACTTCTTTTTATAATTGAAGTACGTGGTGTGAAGTTATTTAAAAATAAATAAATTTACAGTATTTTCTGATTTTCAATCGCATTTCTGAAGAATTATAATTAACAGAATCGTAACATGTGAAAAGTATATTTTTTAATTTAATAGTTGTCCAATTAACGGGATGCTGTGTATATGCAACTATTTGTGTAAAGGCTAGATAAAGGGTTATTGAGACAAGGATTTGTGCCGACATTTGCAAACAGGAAGTATTGCATCGCGGCTCGAAGTTTTCGTACATGAGTGCGCTAATCACTAAGCAGAACACACTAAATCCAGCATATAGGCAATACGGGATGTTCTGCAACGCAGGGCAAAATGATGACGCTGGGAGCAACGAAGAAAATGCAGAAGTGAGACCAAAGCAGCAGTGAAGAGTGCTCAGTGAGACCTACAACGTGAGGGCGAGCAAGTTGCAGCGTCATACAAAAAATAGTACTGCAAGAGGAAGAAATCCCAACTGAACGTACTTATTGTGGTTAAAAGGTAATGAACACACTTTAAATTTAGTTAACTTCTAATTACCGTCGTCGATTGAATGTATATTTTCCATTTAACACAAACTATATCTCAGAAATCATAGCATTTTAATTAATATTACGAGCGCAGCGAATAACTAAAATTTATTTAAACATTGTACTCTTTTACTCATAGATATAAGCGAGTGTGATTACTTCACACCGTCAGTTAGAGGACATAGTATTAAATGTAATTATAGTAATTTATTTCATTGTATTATTATTATATTTATTATTATTATCTATTATATTATTATATTATTCATCGTCATCATTACTTTATTATTTAATTTACTCTCCACCATTATAAGCGAAATTAAACGTAGATTAAAAATCGTATACCATCTTTATGATAATACGAGTAAAAACTGTTATCAATAAAGGTCTACTTGAATTTTTTTTAATTTAATAAAATCTTATATAATTACTAGGTGTATGAAAATGTGGAATAAATATGGAAAAAAATACAAAGAATTTTTAACCAAATTTATTATATCAATGGAAGGTATTGGATGGATGGAAGTGAACTAATCCATTTATAAACATAACATAAGATACATTTAGAAATAGAGTGCATTCCGTAGTGAAATTTGCGTTAAAACAACGTAAAATCACGTTACAAAATCAAACAACACAAACTTTCAGCTATTATCGTACACAAGCGAGGCATTTCTTAAAGCAGCCGTATCTTTTCAGCTTGACGTGGAAATTGGGAACTAGCGGCGGTTTCTGCTACGCACGCCAACAATGTCCAATTACCGAACTGTTGCTTCCAAAACGCAGGTGCGCTGACAAGGCCGGCTCCCAGTGACAGCAGGCCTGGCGGCGTGGGCGATTGGCGGCACGGCGGTGGCGAGAACGTGTCCTGCAACGTGGTCGCGCAGCAGATGTGGTTTCCTTAAATGAAGTGTGAGCGCGCAAACCACGTGAAAGAGCCCCGCGGCGCGGGCCCGGGAAATCGAAGCTGGGCAGCTGGGTTGGAGAGGCAGTTCGCGGGAGAGGAAAGCAAGAACGCTGGACTGGGCGTGACGGGATGGTTCTGATTTGCGTAGCCGCATCCGGGTAGAAGTGTCTAGCGATGAAAAAGAAGACCAGGGCGGAGCGGAACAGGTGGACGAGCCGAATGCGAGCGGATGGCAGTTCGGAGCTGTGAGTGTGTGTGTGGTTGTAATAATATAGTGGCGTAACAGATTCGGAACGAAATGTACAAGATGGTAGTGGATGATAAAAAAGGGGGACTTTGTCGAAGGAGAAGAATGTGAACATGTGACGATGGAGGGCGGGATGGAGTATGAGATAGAAAGAGACTGGTGGGGTAAAATGTGGGAATGAGAGAGGAGGATGTGAGAGAAGACAAGCAACACAGAATAAAGATGGATTAGGGAAGATGAAAAGGGTTGGGGAAGAGACGTGAGAGACAATGAATAAGTAAATGTCGGAATGGTCGTGCAAGAGGAAAGGAAGAATATAAAGTGAGAAAATGGGTATAAGAATGATAGTGGGGTGGAAGGAAGTGAGAGGGACGGGAAACGACAAGAAAGAAGATGGGTGTGTATGATGATGAGAGGGAGAGGAAGAGAGGGGGACGGGACGGCCGGTAGGGTCTCAGAACGAGGTAGGTGACATGACGTTGCGAGCAGATTGAAGAGCAGAGTTGAGAGCAGAGTTTGAGAGAGAGTTTGGAGAAGAGTTGGAGAGACAGAGTTGGGAGCAGGTTGGAGAGGCAGAGTTGGAGACAGAGTGTGGAGAGAGAGTTTGGAGAACAGAGTTGGAGAGCAGAGTTGGCGGCTGGGCGGGGACGGGCTGGGCGGGGCTGGGCTTCTGGGCTGGCCTTTTTGGCGGGCCTAAAGTGCCTGAGTGCTGGGTTGGCTTTGCGGGTTGGCGGGTATACGGGGATGGCAGGCAGGGACGACCGCAGGCAATCGGCACCGCAAAGTCTCTGCGCCGTGCTGCTACTCGACACGATGTGTGCGTCCAAACCGCCCAGGAGTGAGCACGCTTAACCTCATCGACGCGAGGGACCCAAAACATGGCCGGATACCAAGGCTTAACATGCCGCCGCTGGATTACGTCGGCAGTCGTTAACAGAGTGCTTTGGGCGCAAGTTGGATCCGGCTCCAGAGAGGGGATCAATCTGGTGTGCCGTGAACAATCTCGAACAGTTTTTTTTGTGTGCATTTCTTCACGGTATGTTCTAGGAACAAATTTAACTTATTCATTCTATTTTGGTCTCAATAACTGTAATAGGTTTATTTTTTGTAATATTTTGTTTCTTTCAGGATATTCTGTGTAATTTGAGGTGTTTAATTGGATATAGCCGTATCCCAATCAACATTTTATGCTTATTAATGAGTATGTCCGTGATATTTTAATCATGCTGAGGAATGGATATTTGTTTAATGCCACATATTATTTGTTGAATGGGTTTTAATGAAGAGATGCCATTTTGTAGCGTTACACTGGTTATTGCTAATGTCATGTGAATACTTCTTTAGGATACGGAGTAGTGACTCCGAACAGGAGGTGGTGAGCACTGTTTCATATCGGTGATAATACACTATTTATTTTCAAGCAATTAATTATGTATAATGATGAGTAAATCCAAACTACAAGCTGTTTTTCTCTATTTATTATTTTAAAAAAAATATTATTTCATTTTAATAAAATATATTAAAATTGCAACAATTAACCCGATAAATTAGATATCAGGAATCTTTTTTACGATAAATAAGTAAAATAGGTATTCTCATCAACTGCCGTCAAGATTTAGATTGTTGTACTGTTTTGGTTGTCAATTGAGACAGAAACGAATATTAAGATTATACATGTCATTTGCAAATTGTAAAAAAGTTTCTTTATGAGGCTAATGTAGAAGAAAAGCAGATAGATGTGTCATATACAACAACGCTTTTGATAGGAATTTGCACGCTCAAGTGAGTAGCTGATGTCTAATTCTGTTATTTACGCTCAGGCAGTAATAAGTGTCACATTCTTCCATGTAACCGACAACGTGTGAATGCAAACGCCAGAAGAAACCACACGAACAACGCACGCATCGCTCAATTACCCAAAGCGCTCGGGGTCGCGAACAAACGATGAGTACTTCTGCCCCGCACATCGTCACACTGGACGCGTACAAGAGGTTATTTTAATATATATACCGACACCTCTCCTAATTAATCCCCGACCGGCCTTTCGCCAGAAAATAGAAACATCTAGCGGTAGTACCCGGCAAATCTCTATATTTCAAGCGCGGATATGAAAAGCGTGAAGAGCAACCCGTATGCGCATCATGCACACGTGCGACATAGGGGCCGAAATCTTCTCACAACGAGAGATAGAGGCGGTGGCGGTCATTATGGCGGCGCGCGCACGCCGCAGTGCGCGGAATGGGCATGCATTGGGCCCTGTAATGGGAAGGGACAACCACGCGGTACAGCGGGTCGGTGCAGGCTCAGGGAGAAATTTTTTGCCGATGGTGCGACATCGATGGAAGATGCAACATGTCACGCGATTATTATGCGAGAGGCCAAGGCGTTCGTGGTTCTTGGGCCGTGCCACCAGCGTCAGTTTGTTTGCCTTTTTTCATCGTGAGCGCCCTTTGCACCTAAGCTTGCTTCAACTCGTTCTATTCACTATGCTCGGAGGTTTCACTCATTGCGACCCGTTCTCGCCGTCTCTCTCGCTCTGACCGTTCATCTCTAGTGTGCGAATCACCGACTCACTATGGTGCATTCAGCTACAAAATATAATTTTTACAGTTGAGGCTCTTTCGATTCAGTTTCGATGATAGCAATTATTGGCATTAGCTATATAGTTAGACGAATTAAATACTATCTGGTGAAGATGTTAACGAACCAGCTACTTGATTGATAATTTTTGATGAATTTTTTTTAATACTTACTAGCGAGATTTCTTCATCTTCCTTCCTTCTTACTTACAACAGCACACTCTAATTTTCGCCACCCTACACTACCAAATGTGCTAAACCAATATGGGTATTAAGATCGTTGTTTGCAGATGGGAAATCTTTCTGGAGAGATATCGGAAGGGAAACCTGTATATCCACACGGATTTCCCGATCCATGTCAACGAGTGAAGAACACTACAATCCAAATGAAACATGGGCGTACGGAATAAAAGCCCTTTGATGTGATCTGAGTACGTGGAGCTTTGCATTCATATCTCCCATTCACTATGCTCATTCTGACTCCGATGTAGCCAGTTTTCATCACTCCTAGAAAAATTATTCCTTTTCACTTTCGCTCGGCATCGTTTGTAACGTTAGTTTTCTATGAGGGTTCATGGTAACTTTTCACCCATTCATTCATATGTACTGTTTCCGCCTTTCTTCCGCTCACAATCCCATCCGCATCTGCTATCACGCTTCACACCGCTTCCTCTGATCATCATTCGTACCCTCGTAGGTTCACATAAATATTCCGTGCTCCCCCAGCGTAAACCTCTCTACCCTCATAATCATCCCATAGCCCTCCAAGCAACTTTACCGCCCCCTCTCTGCTCGCCAACCCGCATGCGACACGCTGCTCTACGCTCCACCCTCTTCCAACTCCGCACTCCCCGCCCCTAAGCTCTTCAGCCCGCACCCCCCGCTCCAGCCGGCCCGTCACCTCCGCTCATAACGAGTGGCATTTGTCTCGGCGCCGGCGACCGGCGCGCTCCGGGTGGTGCCCTCGGGAGCTAAGGCGGCGCCGGTTGGGAACTGTATTCCGAACTCCCATGGCCACCTGTTCCGTGAAGTAGGAAATAAAACTACGTCGTTGCAACGTTTCTAAAGTCCAATCCAAACACTAAAAAAATACCTGGATACATAATTGTAAGAGGTTAAATGTGTAACAAAAGGAATATATTTTTTAAAACATTTATTCACTTTACCAATATGTTGAGTAAATCATGAAATGGTTTTTAGCATTTTGCTTTACTCATTAATATGATAAAACAATACATTAATCAAAGTTTGAAAGAAACAGGAACTGATAAGAAAAATGTATTACTTATCGAAAGTGAAATGCACCTAGTATCAATCACTCTCGACCATTCCAATAAGTCGTGGGAGAAACGAAAATAATTTGAATTGAGTAAATTCAATGACATATGTTTTTTTATAAAAATTATCAGTAAAATAAGTAATTTTATAACTATAAAATGGCCTCTTCAGATGTAAGACAAATTTTAGAATCTTCCAGTCTTGACAAGTAAAGATTTACCCATACTGTTCAGATTATTATAAAATTATTTTTGGTTGATCGTGAAAAGATAATATTCTACATAAAATGGCCGACTTTTAAGAACGATATTTTTCAAATGTTTTTGCTGCTCTCATTCAAGTGACAGTGATGTGAAAGAGTTTGAATAGCATTGCATTGGTCACGCACTGTCTAGGTAGCTTCAATCATTTTTCAAATTTCCATATTGAACAAATCGCTTTAGCCTAAAGGGATTTCTGAAGTCTTGAATAATAACCTTTTCTAGTATAAACTTTTGTCGGTCGTTAGTAGCCAAGCAAACACAATTCCGCGACTTTGGCGTAGCAATAATATGAAAGAACGCCTCCCCATTTCATTTTTTCAGTAAATTAAATCAATGTGAGAGATACTTTAATTACAACTCAACTGACTTTTTTATATTGAAGAAGACGTTGAGTGTGAAGTTATTTAAAAATAATTATATTTACAGTAATTTTCTGATTTTTCAATGCTTTTAGCAGAATCTATAATTACCAAAATTCGGAAAACATGTGGAAAAGTATATCTTCAATTGTTTAGTAGTTCTTCCAATTAGCAAGGATGCTGTGTTATATGCAACTATTTTGTGATAAGGGACGTGAGATAAAGGGTTAGTTGAGAACAAGAGACTTGTGCCCGACATCTGTAAACAGGAAGTAGTTACATCTCGGCGTCGAAGTTCCGTCACACGAGTGCGCACCGTGGTAATCCACTGGCAGAACAACACGAAATGCAGCCAAGTTGGCAACGTGATGTTCTGCAACGCAGGGTAAAAAGACGTGGCTTGGGAGCAAGCGAATAAAATGCAGAAGTGAGATCAAAGCAGCAGTGAAGAGTGTTCAGTGAGACTACAACGGTGAGGGCGAGCAAGTCGCAGCGTCATACAAAAAAATAGTGCTGCAAGAGGAAGAGAATTGCAACGGAACTGTATCTACTTTATGTGGGGGTTTAAAAAAGGTAATGAACACTCTTTAAATTGTAGTTAACTTCTAATTAACCCGTCGTCCATGAATGTGTATTTTCATTTAACAAAACATTATTATCTCAGAAATCAATTAGCAGTTTTTATTAATATTACGAGGCAGCGAATAACTAAATTTAATTTAAACATTGTTATATCTTTTACTCATAGATATACGAGTATATTACTTCTCACCGTCAGATGTAGAGAGACATAGATATTAAAATGTAATTATAGTAATTTATTTTCATTGTTATTATTATTATCATCATCATCATTACTTTTATTGTCTAATTACTCTGCCATCAATATCCGAAAAAAACTTTGATTAAAAAAATATATACTACCTTCTGAATATATATGAGCTAAAACTGTTTCCAATAAGTGTCTACTATGAATTTTTTTTTTATAATTTGAAATAAAAAATCCTTAATAATGTATCTAGGTGTATGAAAATGTGGAATAAATATGGAAAGAATACAAAGAAATTTAGCCAAATGTATTTAAAATCAATTGAAGGATTTTCTTTATAAGTGAACAATCCATTGTATAAACATATATAAGATACATTTAGAAATAGAGTGCATTTGTAGTGAAATTTGTGTTAAAACAGAACGTGAAAATCACGTTTCAAAATCAAAACAAACAATTTCACTTATTATCGTTCACAAGCCGAGCGCTTTCTTTCAAAAGCAGACCCGTATCTCTTCAGCTTGACGTGAAAATTGGGAAGTAGCCGGGCGTTTCTGCTACGCCACGCCACACAATGTCCAATTACCGAACTGTCTGCTTCAAATCACGAGGCCGTCCCGCTGACGGCCCGGCTGCCCAGTGACAGGCAGGCCCTGGGCGGCGTGGGGGCGATGGCGGCAGCGGCGATGGCGGGGGAGGGAACGTGTCACGTGCCAACGTGTCGCGCAGCCGGATGTGGGTTTCCTTAAATGAAGTGTGAGCGCGCAAACCGCGTGAAAAGCCCCCGAGCCGGCGCGCCGGAGATCGAGCTGGCGAGCTGGGTTGGAGAGGCAGGTTCGCGGGGAGAGGAAAGCAAGAACGGCTGGACTGGAGGCGTGACGGGATGGGTTCTGATTTGCTAGCCGATCCGGGTAGAATGGTCTAGCGGATGAAAAAGGAAGGACAGGCGGAGCTGAGAGGTTGGGACGAGCCGAATGGAGCAGGATGGACAGGTTCAGGGTGTGTGTGTGTGTGTGTGTAAAGGTATGAGTGGGACGCGAAGATTCGGAGGGAAGATGATGGTAGGAGGATGAATAAAAGGGTAGGGACTTGGTCGAGGAGGGAAGAATGGAACACTGGACGATGGGAGGGGAGGTGATGGGAGTATGAGATGGAGAAGAGGATGTGGTGGGTAAAATGGGTGCGGGAATGAAGAGAGGGGAGGGAAGGGTGAGAGAAGACAAGGCAACACAAGAATAATGATGGATAGGAAAGAATGAAAGGGTTGGGGAAGAAGAGACGTGAGAACAATAATAATAAATGTCGGATGGTCGATCAGAGGAAAGGAAGATATTAAAGTGAGTAAAATGGGCTAAAGGATGGATAGTGGTGGAAGGATGGGGAGGGAAACGAAAGGAAAGAGAAGGTGTGATGATGATGAGGGGAGAGGAAGAGAGGCGGGGAGCGACCGGGCGGTAGGTCAAGAACGAGTAGGTGAATGGTTGAGAGCAGATTGAAGAGCAGAGTTGGAGAAGCAGAGTGGACAGTTGGAGAGCAAGTGAGCGAGTTGGAGAGCAGAGTTTGGGAGAACAGAGTTGCGAGAGCAGAGTGAGA